>CAJNDT010000125.1:1259495-1384644 GCA_905221615.1 Symbiodinium sp. CCMP2592 | reverse complement strand
GTGCCAGTGCCAGTGCGAGTGCGGGTGCCGGTTCCAGTGCCAGTGCCAGTGCGAGTGAAAGTGCCAGTGAAAGTGCCAGTGAAAGTGCCAGTGGAAGTGCCAGTGCTAGTGCTAGTGCTAGTGCTAGTGCTAGTGCTAGTGCTAGTGCTAGTGCTACTACTACTCCTCTTCCTCCCGCTGCTGCTGCTGCTGCCGCTGCTGCCACTGCCGCTGCCGCTGCCGCTGCCGCTGCCGCTGCCGCTGCTGCTGCTGCTGCTGCTGCTAGTGGTGCTAGTGATGCTAGTGCTCTACAGCTGTTACTACTTCTACCGGTCCTCCTCCTCCTCCTCCGCCTCCTCCTCCTCCTGCTTCTACTGCTCCGGCTGCTGTTACGCCACACAAGTTCCTGTAAAAAACATGCGGGTGTGAGGTCTTAAAGTTCAGGTTTCAAGTTGAGGTTAAGGTTGAGGTAATTTTGGCAGCCTCTTTGTGCCCAGGTGGTTGGACCCAAGACTTTGCCCTCGGAGAGATTGTCGACAACAGGGCAGAGGGCAAAGAAGAAGTCACAGCGATCAACATATGTCGGAATAGAGGCTATTGCGTTTTCAAGCTTTCCGCCACTCCTGCCAGTGTCATTGCCAGAAGCCTCGAGCTGCGGACAAGAGAAATAGTCATACCAGATGAATATCGGCTGGGACTGAAAGGCTCGAAACGGCAGAGATGCCACTGCCGGCACAAGCGCTTCGGTCACGTAGTCAATCGGCACGGACCCGACCTTCAAACAGCCCTCTAATAGGCCTGCGTCAACAGCATAAAGACATGAACCCAGCTCAGCCCACGCATACGTGCAACGTTTGATGCACCTCAGACCCTAAAGCCCTAAACTCCAAGCAAACAGATGCTGGTAGGGGCCAAACGACAGTGCTCACGAGATGCATCAATGCGTCCTGCAGAACGAGCATCTGTCTGAAGTCTGGATCGGGATGACTCCTGCGTGGTTCGAGTTTATGGTTTAGGGCTTGCGCTTTATGGGGTTTAGGGGTCTAGAGTCTTAAAAGGCTGTAGGTCTAGGATGCAGGGCTGAGGGTTTTGGAGGGTTAAGGGCTCTTCAGAGAGTTGAAGGTCAACATTCTAGGTCGGTCTCGGATTCCGGGCTTAGGGCTGCAACCCTGTGATCATATATGGGCCTCTGACATTAGCAACAATACGTTACAGTGTGTGAGCTCGATGGAAGACGCCGCAACACGAAAAACCTGTGAAGCCAAAACACTGCTCAACCCCTAAACATTAACCCAAGACCTAAAGGTTGTTGCGTGCGGCCCAGTTTCTTGGAAACCCACCTTGGCTGTGGCGGGTCAACAGGCCAGGCAAGTCGATCCCAAAGGCTATAAAAAACAAAACGGCCCTGAACCACCTGAACCTTTCACACCCTAAATCTTGAAACTGCAAACCCTTCAAAAGCGCAGGCTGCGAGCCCTGAACGCACTCCGAAAAAAGGTACGAGTTAAGGTTCGAGGCCAAAGGACTTGTGAATGGCGGGAACTCCTACACCCGAAAATGTACAGGGACCCTATAACGAAGGACCCACCCTTAATCCGGGGCCAATATTCAGTTTCCTTGATTTTCAGTCTTCGAGGTGTACGGCCTAGGCGTTATCCAGCATAGCTAAACCCCCCGACCCAGAACCCAGAAACGCAAGTTAGAACAAGAACATCCGAGATTCGTGTCCCCAGAAAATTTTTACCCCTCACAACCCCAAAAACCCTAAACCCTGAACCCTAAACCCTCACAACCCCAAACCCTGAACCCGAAACCCAAAGCCGTCAGCCCGAAACACTACACCCTAAACCCTAAACTCTAAACCCCAGATATCCAGAGCCCTGAACTCTAAACCCCATATAACCAAAACCCTAAAACCCTAAACCTCTTAACCCTAAACCCAAAAACCAAATTCAGTGTCAGGTGCTGGTGCGAAACAAAGGCTGCCTTTCCCATGCTGCGGTCGAAGATTGTGATGACGCCTTCGGCCTTCTCAGGCATGCTATGTTGGTTAACGAAGTCTGCGATATCATGGCCAGGGTTAGGTAGTTGCATCTGCTGGGTCTGGGGACCCCTAAACCCTAAACCCTAAACCCTAAACCCTAAACCCTAAACCCTAAACCCCTAAACCCTAAACCTTCAGACCCTGAAACTTACGTGAAGCGAGGCTTCAGGGTCTGGCACCTGGTCGGGGTCCTTAGAATGTAATACGGATGCAGTTGACTTGAGGGTCCTACATCATAAGGGTCCCCCCCATTCTTCTGAGGTCTAAGAAAACCAAATAATCAAAGTCCTCGTTCGGGGGGTGGTTAATGCCCACTCCTATGGTTTGGGTAGAGTGTGGGACGTGAGTGATTTCATGCCCATCCAGGACAGTCGAGGATTTGGGGTTTAGGAGTGTAGGGTTGGGGTTTAGGGGCTTTGGGTGTAGGTGTTTAGGGGTTTAGGGTGGGGAATCGGGCTCCCTAAATCTAGCCTCAGACACATGTGATGTACACGGTGCGCTGGCATTGGTTCTTCACATCAGTGATGCCACTAGTACTGTTCGGGTCATTAATTCTGTACCCGAACCCGACACCCTAGACACTAGATCACTCTACTACTGCTGATGGACAAAACCCTGCATTACTCACTATAAGGAATATACCATAGTCCCCATAGTTTCGAGTCCTTAGGGTCATGCAGGATTTTGTCCATCAGCAGTATGACTTACTGTCTTCGCTGGCTGCTACTCTTGATCCTCGCCTTATGGCAGCCTTCGGGTGCTGAGGATGGCCTTCAGATTGATCCCTCCTCTATAGGGCACGATTTAATAAAGTAGGGTCATTATGTCGTATGCAAGTTGGGGCCCTGAGCCGTAAGCCCTAAGTACGGAAAAATTCCTCGACTGAATCCCGAACTTGTAAATCCGCACCACAACCTACCATAAAACAATGGAAAGGCCCTGATACTGATAACTAAAGAATGCTAGACCTTAAACTCCAAAGCCTATGTCTAACCCTTGTTTGTAAGACCCTGAAGCGCAAGCCCTTAAATGCCGTACTAGAACCCTACACCCTCAGCTCCAACCTTAAGCCGAAAACCATCTCTGGGTAGGACCCAGAACCCTTAAATGAAACATACACTAGCCACCTACACCCTAAGCCCAAAACAAGCAGCCCTGACTCCCATTGTGGAAGACCCCGAACCCTTTGACCCCTCCTGCAAATTCCCATACGCTAAGTAAGACCCTGGTCCTCCCAACGTCACCCTATAAGCCCTTGACTCCCAACCCTGAAACCCCAAGAGCCTAAAGCCTAAACCCCAAAGCTCAACACTTCCTCTTTTACGCAAGCCTAAGCCCTAAACCCTAAACCCCCTAAACCCTAAAAATTAAACCCCCTAAGCCCTGCACTTCCATATCCGGGCCTTGAGCTCTTCATGTGGGCGGACGGTGGTCATCCGCAATAGCAGCCTCGGCTGGTTCTTCTTGTGGGTGGTTGTCAAAATTATGGTCCCTTTTTGGGTGCCCTAAATAATAGGTGCCGTATTACAGGAATGAGCCAAAAAGGGGCCCTAATTTTGACAACCACCCATGTATATAGACCCGTAAGACCAGGGTTTAGGATTTAGGGTTTTGGGTTTAGGATACAGGGTTTAGGGCTTGCCGTAGAGTGGCGCATAAGCTGAAGTATCTTTCGACAGTGTAGGATTGAGTGCGTCGTCATGTGACGATTTGCCGTTGGAGCCTGATTGTGGATGGCTCTTTCTTTTAACTCTCCCACCCCACGCCGTCTAAGGCTTCCAAACCACCCAGACCTATTCCTTTTATGGTTAAGCACCTAAAGTCATTCCAAGCTTTTCTCTATCTCTTCAACCAAGGGCAAGGACAGGGCAGGCAGGGTAGAACAGGGCAGGTAGGGGTATTCCAGTTTTGTGCAGGCCCTCAAAACCTTCCTCCAGGAGGAGGGGGGACAAATACCGGTTCCGGGCCTATCGTGGAAGCTACAGTCCCCATGGCTGTGGAAAGGCGGGCAGGCGTATTGGGTCGCTCTGCGCCATCGGTTAGGTTACCTTGAGTCTAAGGTTTTTTGGGGTATATTTTACTGTAGACCCGGAACGAGGATTTTGTAAGGGATCTGTAGTAGGGTTCTGTGACATAGGGGCCTTGATAATTAGGCTCAGGTTTTGGGGTATACGGTATATTGTACTATAACTATTATGAGGAAACCCCAAGAAAGTGTAGGTATTTATTTTTCGTGTAGACCCGGTAGACCAGGCTTTAGGGTTTTGGGTGGCCCGGTGGACCAGGGTTTGGTGTCTGGAGGGCCTGGGGCTTAGTGTTTTAAGGTTTAGGATTTGGGGTTTAGGGGTTTAGGGGTTTAGGGTTTAGGGTTTAGGGTTTAGGGTTTAGGGGTTTAGGGTTTAGGGTTTTGGGTTTTGGGGTTCGGAGTGTCTCTAGAAGGCTTCGGGTTAAAATGAGGTTTGTCGACAAAAAAACACCCTGTCTTTGATAAGAGGGCCCATCAGCGCAAAGTTCAACCCACAAAGGCCCCTTCCAAAGGGGGCTCTATCAACCTTGTAATATGTAAAGTCCGAACACAACCCAACATTACGGAACGGTGGATGATATAAATCCCGCATAACCTTAAGAACCCTAAAACTACGTGAATTATGGTATATCCTTATTATGGGTAATGCAGGGTTTATATCATCAACCGAAGGACGGGTTGTGAATGCCAGGGCTCCATTACCTGGGCTGTTAGGAAGTTAGATGCCTCATATCCCGTTGTAGAATCGCAAAGCCTAAACCGGAAACCCACGTTCCCTGACTTAAGCACTGAGCCTTGAAAACACACAGACCTGCGACCCTGCAACCACTTAATATGCTGGACCATATACACCCTGCACCCGAGAACTCCGTAGCCTTAAACCGAAACAACTCCTTGCTTCCTGAGACCCAGCCATTGTCTCGCGCCCTCAACCCTCAAGACTCAACCCCCCCAAAACAACATAGAACTTTAAACAACAAAATGAAGAACCCAATGGCTCTGGAGCCGTAATTCTACAGACCCATCGCAGCAACTCCAATGGGACCGTGTACATGGGGAAGAGCATCGGAGCAATCTTGGCCCAAAAAGTGTCTTGCTCTTGCTCTTGCAGCATGCAGTGAGGGTTGGGGGTGTACTTAGAGGTTCCTGGGACTTAGTAACTAGGGTTATAAGTTATAATAAAGGTTACTACACTTATATGTGCATGTAATCCCAACAGGGTACTTATAGCTGTACTTACTAAGTCCCATGAACCTCCAAGTAGACCCTAAACCCAAAAACCTATAGATCCCTTTAAGGAACCCTATAAATCCCTTTAAGGTATCCCAAAGAAGGGGTAGTCCCATGAACCTCTAAGTAGACCCTAAACCCTAAACCCTATAGATCCCTTTAATTAAAGTATCCCAAAGAAGGGGTAGCGACGTGAACCTCCAAGATCCCTTTAAGGGGCCTTTTAAGGAGCTCTTTACTAAGTCCCTCTTCAGCTCAAGATTTTTGAAATGTGACCTTGAGGATCCTGCAAACTTCGCGAGGGTCGATCGATTTTCGGGGCGGGCAGTTTAAGGCTTGGGGTTTAGAATTTGTTGTTTAATGCAGTGGCCTTTTCTCCTGCTGACCCTGCCTTTGACAGGCTTGCACAGTTGGACATTTTTTAGAATTTAGGGTTCAGGGTTTATAGGACCGCGTGAGGATCTTCAGTTGCAGGGTTGGGGTGTGAGGCTTGGGGGGGAGTTCGGGTTTAGCTTTGAGGCTTCAGCGGCTGTGGGCTCTCAACGGGTTCGGGAAGGGTTTAGGATTTTAGGCGTTTGGGTTTGGGACTTAGAGATCAGGGTGTTGTAGAAGGCCCCTACACAGCTCAAAACACCTTAAGTTCTTTCAATTAGACTTAGACCAAAAAGCTTCCTGAGACTCATGGTCTTATGTACATCCCGAATTGAAGACACGTAGAGACGCTGCTGGGTTCACGGCTTCAGGAAACCATACTCCTAAACCCTAAAACCCCAATTAAACCTTAAACCTTAATTAAACCCTAAACCCTAACTAAACCCTAAATCACACTCCACCCCTGAAGCCGAAAACCCTTGGAACCCTCATTCTCTCGAAAACGCAAACGCGGTTAGAAATTCGAAACTCCCTCAGAAGAACCTTTATGGGAACCCCTCGAGCAATCTGTACGAAAGGAACCTTTATACAAACACTTGTAAGGAACCGTCTAAATCCTGAACCCTAACCCGCATACTTCTTGGACCTGCGGCTTGAGGGGCGACGAGGTTGAAGTGCTACGGTTTTGGGTTGGCCGTGTTCTCTGAACGGCCGCCTGAGCCGTAAAAGTTCTAAGCCTAAATTCACCAAATCCTTGTAATTATCGAGGTCAAAAGGTAAGTACCGTAAGTAGGCTGATAATCCACGAGCACTGATATTACCCCTTGGCTCTCTTCCATCCATCGCTCATTCGGGCATTCCAAACGCCCTAAACCGGAAGCTCTGGGATCTTGCGCCGTCTTTATGGTGTAGGCTTTAGGCTTTAGATTAAGCCCGAAGCTTAAGGCTCTGACTCGGTTGGAATACCGAAATTGATATAAGAAGGTTCTTGAGAACTGAAGGGAAGTGCCTGAACCAGAACACCTAGATCCCAAGAACCCCGAGACTCCAATATCCCTCGATACAGGAATATACCTTAAACTATCGTAGGATCCCTAATATGACTTAAGAAAAATTCCTTAATTAAGGGATATTGGAGTCTCTGGGAAGTGTCAAGCAGTGGGACCCCTAGCTTTCAGGCAGCCACGCCCAAAATAACTGAAGCTCCGCGGCGTGCTTTTCACCAGCATCAACCAGAGACTTTGCAAATGATTCCAAAGGAGTTCGTGATCTTCTGATGCAATGTGCCATCTGCGGGGCACATTGAAGCTGCTTTTCAGCCCGGGTTAACTATCCCAGAGCCTGTGTTGCGGCAAAAATGTGAAGTCAGCGGGAGCTGGCAAAGCGTGGAACCAACTCTGAACCCTTAAGGCTGACAGAGCCGACACAGGAGGCGACTCGTGCGATTCGCCACGTCCGAACTTCATGCTTCATGGATCAGAGTCATCCCCCCGAAACCGTAAACTCCAAACTGCTGCACCTCCGCAACCTATGGCCTTGAAAACTTACTCACACCGCCCGATTCGAACCGGAGCTCTGCAGCAGTTGGCGAAGGAGCCGATGCCTCTTAGTAGTGGCACCCGTGGTAGCAGCAGAAGCAGAAGTAGAAGTAGAAGTAGAAGTAGAAGTAGAAGTAGTAGTAGTAGTAGTAGTAGTAGTAGTAGTAGTAGTAGTAGTAGTAGTAGTAGTAGTAGTAGTAGTAGTAGTAGTAGTAGTAGTAGTAGTAGTGGTAGTAGTAGTGGTGGTGGCAGTAGCAGTGGTAGTAGCAGTAGTAGTGGTTGTGGGGCTGGTGCTGGTGGTGGTCGTGGTGTTGTTGTTGCTGGTCGTACAAGTATCCGTAGTCGTATCAGACTGTGAGAGGTACTACTCACGAGCACGTCTTGTAAGAACAGTGTGTCGTGCACCCATCTATTCTCCCGTCTACCGAACATGTGTTTCTGTCTACCAATCTACCTATCTACCCAACTAGCTAGATAGCTAGCTACCTCAATCTGTCTATATAATGTACCTATCTATTGCTCTATCTATCGCTCTATCTATCTGTCTAACTATCTCTCTATGTTATCTATCTATCTATCTATCTATGTATCTATGTATCTCGACTTATCCATTTATCTTATCCATCTATCTACCTATCCACCTATCCACCCATCTACCTACCTACCTGCCTACCTATTCATCTATCTAACACGCTGATTGACTGATCAACTAACTAACTAACTAGCTAGCTAGCTAGCTAGCTAGGCTAGGTAACTAATTAGATAGCTGACTGACGGACTGACCGACCGATTAGCTAGTATATGCCTATGTCCTATGTGTCGATTTGTCTTTCTGTCTGGCTGGCTAGCTGCTTATCCATCTGTCTCTGTATCTCTCTCTCTCTCTCTTTCCATTTATCTCTCTCTCTCTCTGTCTCTGTTTCTCTGGCTGTCTCTCGGTCTGTCTGCCTGCCTGCTTGTCTCTGTGCCTCTCTGTCTGTCTCTGTTTGTCTCTCTCTGTCTCGTTATGTGTCTTGTCTCTCTGTCTCTCTGTCTTTTGTCTGTGTGTCTCTGTGCTATCTGTCTGTCCGTCGTTCGGTCGGTCTGTCTGCCTAGCTGTCCGTCGGCCTTCTGATATACACAGCGAAGTTACGAAGCCGTGCATCGCGACAGCTTTTGGCTTCAACTTTTGAAGCCCTGACGGATATCAACTCAGCTACAGTCAACTCTTTTGTGTATCTCTAACAAGCCTTGCGTGTAAAGTCCTGTTATCAGCCGTATCCAAATATTGACAGAGGCCCTTCGAGAAAGCAGACCATGGTCATGGCAGTTCTAGAATAAGTTAAGGCCTCTGACTCTAAACCCTAAACTGTGACATAAACCCCGCAATTCCTGCACCTCAAACCCTACGCCCGAAAGCAGCCCGGCATTGATGCTTTTTCCTTCAGAACGCATCCCCCAGCTCCTCTAGGAATTGGGAGCGCTCCTGTCCGGCATTGTCTTCTTTAGCCTCAGGGTTTAGGGCTTGAGGGATTTTGGGGTTGAGGGTGTGGGGGTTTAGGGGTTCGGGCGTTTTGGGGCTTGGGAGTTTTGGGGTTTGCGCTTTGGATCGGTTGGAAGCAGCCAAGGAGAGCTGGCGTAAGAACAAAACGTAAATCACCGAGACCCCCTCTACCTCGCAGGACTGCAAGGTTCGCAAAACCCTAATCTTTCCTACACTCCGAAACCCGACCCACGCATTCCTAGCCCCCACACGCCCCCTCCAACCCTTAATCCCTAACCCCCCGAAGCCCTAATGTAGGAGTCTTCATAATCATAGTAGGGTTTTGGGGCCTACTATACTATATTTATAGTAAGGACCCCCCCGCAAGAATAGTATAGATACTGTTATAAGTCTATAAGTATAACAAGGAAGCCCCCAAAATAGTATAGGTAATTGTCAAGATCCCTATACCATGGAACCTTACTATAGATCCCTGATAGACCCCTTTAAGGAACCCTTTAAAGGAACCCCTCTATTAATTCCTAGCTCCCTGAAGCCCAGCTTCCCCAAACCCTGGGCCAGGGCCCAACCAGGCTCCTCAGGAGGTCCCAGAGGTTCAGCCAGCCTCATAGAATCAGCTTTTGGGCTTTTGGGGGCTTTAGGGTTTGTAGGGTTTAGGCCACAGTTTAGGGCTTAGAGTTTAATGTTTAGGCTCATAGACTAGACCCAAGAGTAACCTAGGAATAAAAAGGGTGCCCTTTTTGGTTTAAAGGGGCTTATAAGGGAACCTGAACCCTAAAAAGGGAATAAGGGCCTACTCTAGGTCCTAGTAGAATCAGCTTTTGGGCTTCGGGCTTTAGGGTTTGTAGGGTTTAGGCCACAGTTTAGGGTTTAGAGTTTAAGGCTTGTAGGGTTTAGGCCACGGTTTAGGGTTCAGGGTTGAAGGTTTAGAGTTTAGGGTTTAGGCTTCGGGCTTTAGGGTGTAGGATTTGGGGGTGAGGGCAAGGGCTTTACGGTGTAGGAGGTCAGTGGATCTGGCTAGGGCCAGGGGTTTAGGGTGCAGTAGGGCAATGGTTTTTGGTGTGATAAGTTACAGCTTCTGGAACAGCTCAATTCACGCGGACTCCTCGTCAACAACTGTGAGAAGCTAGGATTGGTCAATGCAGGGGTACATTGTAGTGTAAGTTGTATGGGGACTAGAAGGGGATACCCCTCTGTGTTACGATCTGTTACTGGATACTGTTATGCTACGCTCTTCAGCTGGTCCTGCACAGCACGATCGTCACCGCCATGCTCAGCATTGCCCCAGGTCACGACGGATCCATCGGCAAGAATGGCAGCAAAAGCCGAGTCAGTGGCATGGATGTGCTGCACATTCTTCAGCCGATCCTGCACTGCACTACTGTCGCCGCCAGAGTCAGCAGAACCCCACGTCACGACGGATCCATCACCAACAATGGCAGCAAATGCGTACCGACAGGCATGGATATGCTGCACATTCTTCAGATGGTCCTTCACCAAGCTCCTGTCACCACCATGAGCAGGATTACCCCAGGTCACAACGGATCCATCAATCAGAATGGCAGCAAAAGCGCTATTAGTGGCTTGAATCTGCTGCACAGTCTTCAGCCGATCCTGCACAGCACTACTGTCACCACCAAACTCCTCATTACCCCAGGTCACGACGGAGCCATCGGCAAGAATGGCAGCAAAAGCGCCTGCAGAAGCTTGGATCTGCTGCACCTTCCTTAGCCGGCTCCGCACCACACTACTGTCACCACCACAAACAGCATAGCCCCAGGTCACGACAGATCCATCGCCACGAATGGCGGCAAGGGCGCCGTTCGTGGCTTTGATCTGATGCACGTTCTTCAGTTGAGCTTGCTCAGCACTACTGTCACCACCGTAACGAGGATGACCCCAGGTCACGACGGATCCCTCGACTAGAATGGCAGCGAAAGCGTGGTCAGAGGCGCGGATCTGCTGCACATTCTTCAGCTGAGCCTGCACAGCAGTACTGTCACCAGCAATACTACCCCAGGTCACAACAGATCCATCGTTCAGAATAGCAGCAAAAGCGGTGAAGGACGCTTCGATCTGCTGCACGTTCTTCAGCTGACCCTGCACACGTCGACTGTTACCACCGCAGTGTGAATCACCCCAAGTCACGACTGATCCGTCGCCAAGGATAGCTGCAAAAGCGCCGCTTGAGGCCTGGATCTGCTGCACATTCTGCAGCAGATTCTGAACGGCACTACTGTCACCACCCCGGCTAGCACTACCCCAGGTCACGACGGATCCATCGCCGAGAATGGCAGCGAAAGCGGCAGCAGAGGCTTGCACCTGCGTTCTGCTTATGTGCAAGGTGAGTGAGTCGCCAGTCTGCAGGCTGGTATCCTTGATTTCTGCACCTGCATCCAGAGTGCTTCCAAATGAGTCCACCAGCCGCCCCTTTCCGACTCCGAGTGCTGCTTGCGCCCGAAGTTTTACACTTCCCACTTTCCCATCCAGGTCCGCCTGCAAAGTGGCCGTTTTGCCACTGAGCAGTTTAACTTCCACGGTGATCGACATGCTACACACCGAGCAGCTTTCAACTTGAGGGTTACGGGCTCAGGGTTTAGAGCTTCAGTGGCTTTTTTGGGTGTTAGGGCTTTAGGGTTAGGGGTGTTTTGGATCTGCTTTAGGTTCCGGGCTTTGCGCTTTTGCGATGTGTGGTTTGAGGGTTTAATTAGGATAAAAAGGGTATAGGCACTAGTGATCTCCAGGAGACCGGGGGATGCTCTCCCTTGGCTTCAATTTGCGCAGGTCATGGGACTATTTATGTCGTTCCAAGCTTGGAGTGATACTGCGACTAGGAGGAGGATGATGAGAGCCCGGATGACGAGGACGAGTCATTCGTCCTTCATTGTGGTTATACGATTTTACTCTCTCGGAATCATGTTTGTTGAAGGTACCGGTTACAGGGCGCGGGGCTGGTGCTTGCCCCTGTTCGGGCAGATGCTCTATACGATAGGTCCAAGTTTTCAATACTTCAGCGCCTTTGACCTTTTAGGCGGTGTAGGCTTGATCTTTCTTTGAGCGGTTTCTTCTCAGCCTTCGTTGCTCGGGGTTTACAGTATAGACTAGAGCCTAACAGACTCCTGCTAAAGTAGTCTAAATCCGGAGGCTAACGTTATGCATTTCGGTATTGGCGAAATTTGTAGACTTCGGGCCTGCGCCTGTCGACGAGGGTTTAGTGCCATCACACGCTTTCGGGTACTTCTTGTTTCGAGCCACGTTGCACAGGGCGCCGGATACTTGCAATTTTCGGGTCATTTCTGGCTGGCTTGTGCCTACTCGAACATGCGATCTGCGAGTCAACAGTCCAACAACATAGAGAACACTATATCCTGATGTTCGGGAACCCGGGCATGTGAGACAGCGGCGGCGAACATGGAGCAGACGCATTTCGCAAGCAAACCGTGTGCCTTGTGAAGCCTTACATTTCTACTTTCGCCTGCGGCGGCTCGTGCACACTGAAAGCACGGGCAGCCCGCCATCGGTGGCAAGCGGAATCGCAGATGCTGATGTCTCCTGGTGCAAGCCTAAAGGTTGTCCCTGTTGCCTAGTTTGGTCTCGAGCCTTACTCGCAGAAACTCTCAAAACACCAATGCCCAACCCTCTCCGCCCTCCCTCCCCACTCCAACCCTTCTACTATAGGGGCCTAAATAATTACCTATACTCTTTTTGGCCTTATTATAACTATAGTATAACGGGCCCCAGACCCTGTTCTGATTATTCAGGCCCGTATATTATAGTACCCTTGTAGTATCCCTTATAGATCCCATAAAAAGGAAACCCTAGTCTAATTCCTAAGGCCCCCTATATTTTAAAGATTTTAAAAATTGATTATTTCAACTAAACTTTTAAACCCCTAACCCTAAAGCCCTAAGCCCAAAGCCCTAAGCCCTAAACCCTAAAAAAAGAAAAAACTAAAATCGCTCAAGTCGTCCCTTGTCCCAGGCCGGAGATCGGAACTCGGGACCCGGCGGAACCGTGAAGCTTGGTAAAGCATCTGCAGGATTAATATGGGAGTTTCCGAAAATTAGGGTACCTTATTTGGGGGTCCTTATAATGAGGATCCTACTATTCAGGCTACTATATTAGGGTCCCCTATTTTCGGAAACTCACATATAGGGGCCTTGAGAATCAGAATAGGGGATTTGGGTATGTGTATATGTAGATATGTAGAAACATGTGTATATATGTAAGTATTATACATATATACATATGTATAGAGAGCGGGCGAGAGAGAGAGAGAGAGAGAGAGAGAGAGAGAGAGAGAGAGAGAGAGAGAGAGAGAGAGAGAGAGAGCGAGAGAGTGTGTGTGTAGACATACTAGGGACCGAAAGGGAACACTACTAAAGTAACTATTCCGAACCCTGCATTACTCACAAGGCTTCGAACTGAAGCATAGGGCCTCGAGGCCCTCAGCATCGAGGGTGCTAGGTTTTGCGGGCTTCTGTGGGGCCTTTGGGTGTAATTAGAGCTTCGGGGTTTAGGGTCCTAGGTTTCAACTGACGCTTGTTTGCAGGTCTTGAACAGGGTCTTATGGAGCTTTGAATTGGCATACAAGGTTCTGGTGGCAAAAAGGCACTTCTGCGTCTGGTGTTGAGTCATGTCTCTACGGTTAGAACCAGCAGTAGAGTCCATGTTAAGCTCGTGGTAACAGAAATTGGCCGTAGCAGCCCAAACAACCGCTTCCATGTTCTGGCTGAATGAGAACAATGAAGTCTTGTAGAGTTCGCAACTGCAACCACTGATGTTGATGTCAGAAAACAACAGCAATGTGGAGCCCCTCTTACGCAAACATCCTGTCTCAAAGAGCCTTCAGGCTAGACTCTGCTAGGCTCCATGGTACAATCCCGGGGGAGTGGCAGTGATTTCATACTTTTGGTGCCAAGCTGAAGACCGAAAAAAATGACATGAGGTTTCGCAGTTAGGATTCAGGGCATGCCAGTCCGGAGCTCGACGTGTGAGCCTTTGGGTCACAGGTCTGGGACAAGTCCTGGGCTTTAGCACCCCGTGCAAGGCTACGTCGGGTGAAGGATTTAGGGTTTGAGATGTTGGGCTTATATTATATAATATGTTTTATATATTAATATACATATATATATATATATATATATATATATGTATGTATATATATATATATATATTATGTTCTGGAGCCTGACATTTTGGGCTTGGGGCTCTAGGAAGCTGCGGGCCCCGACAGCTCGGCGGCCCCTATCCTGAACTCTGGGGTCGGTACAGTATTACTATTAGTATTACTACTATTCATTGATACTATTATTACTGCCACTATTAGTCAACGCCATGCCCATGCACAACACCTTGCACGAGTAGAGCCGTGCACAAAACAGCGAAATCTGTTGTGACACCAATCATGGACCACAATAAGGCAAAGCCTCTGACATCTAAACAAAAGGTACTTCCCTACCAAGTAAAACCGCCAGCCCAAACCCTATAAATCCTCAAACCCTAAACCCTTTTCGGGCTTAAACCTCGGACGGGGATCGGGCCTGGCATTGCAGAACCACCAGGCGCTGTCGCAGCCTGAAGTCCGCTGCGGCTGGGGCTTTGGTTAGGTTTAGGGTTTGTGGTTTTCCAGTCTTCACGAGGACACTCTTCTTGTCAGAACCAGACAGAATTCGCGAAACGCCAGGAACAAGCTTGACAAAAGTCTTGCAGCATCCAACTATGAAGATGCAGCACTTGTCGCGGCTGCAGAGACGCAAACCTTAAGGGTTTGCGTCGCTGTACCCCGGACAAGTGCATCATCTTCATGACGGGATGCGCAGGACTCTTGCAAACGGTATCTGAGAGTTCCATCGGAGCGTAGATGAGGCCACTCATGCAGAGCTTGCCGTGCAACGGACGAGCTTTGCTCTCTGTAACTGCTCCTGCAAAACACTACTGTCACCGCCATACTTATACAGCATGACCCTAAGTCACGACAGATCCATCACCAAGACTGGCAGCAAAAGCGGCATCAGCCGATTGGATCTTTTGCACATTTCTCAGCATTTCCTGCACAGCACTGCTGTCAGGACGACCGATCCGTCACCAAGAATGGCAGCAAAAGCGCTCGGAGGAGCTTGGATCTGCTACCCATTCTTCAACCCATCCTGCACAGCACTACTGTCACCCCCGCCACGGTGAGCTTCACCCCAGGTCACGACAGATCCATCGACAGGAAACCCAGAGGCTTGATCTGTGCACATTCTTCAGTTGGTCCTGGTCTGCTGAACGTTCGCTAAATGAGACAAAACGACTTTGGCCACCGCAATCAACATGACCACAAGCCTCGACAGATCATCGTCAAGAATGGCAGCGAAAGCTCACATGAAGAACCTGCTGAATCTGTGTTTACAGGGTTTAGATTTCTTTCTTCGGACCGAGGCCCTGTACCCAAAAGCTCGATGATCCCCGTAGACCCTGAAAGAAGCTTCCCAAAGCTTGGCTGCGAGATGGAACGTCTGCCGGGGCAACCTCAAACATGTTTCTACTGTCCCCCCCAAACTCGCCCCGCTGAATTCATAAACCCTAAACTGCCCTAAACCCTTAAACCCTTAACTCGCATAGGACTCGGCGTGCCTGCGAGTCTGGCGCAACAACAGGGGTGTCGTCGTGGATCCTGAGAGAAGAAGGCTCTGAGCTTCATGAGTCCTTCGGTTGATGATATAATTCTTGCAATACCTTCAGGACCCTAAACTATGGGAATTATGGTATGTTGCTTAGTTTGGGTAATGCATGATTTGTATCATCAACCGTTGCATGCGTCTGCCCCACAGGGTCCATGTACACTACTATTATGGAATCAGATCCCCAAAGCCATAATAAGGATGGTCTTTTGAGGACCTGATTCCAGGAGTGTATATATGACCCTCTGGGTGTGGCATCAACGGAGAAACGTGTTTTTTACCATGGCACAACGAAACTCGGTTGATTCTCTGCGAGATTGTCGTGTTAAGCCTCGAAGATCTGATTAGGTCACTTCTAAGGTCTTCTTTATCCGGGGATCTTGCCGAAATGAGATTTTAGGTTCGATTCCTGAAACATACATGGAAGTCCTAAGCTCAACTGGTACTCTGTAACGGAATATGACACTGCAGAGAGGGCAGATGTGATCCATGGCTTAACTGCAAGGTCGTATTTCGTCTGGTATGTTGCCTCGGTATGAGACCTATCCAACGACGATCAGCGAAGATCTGCCAACAATCACTCTAAAAGTGTTGCGATAAGGCTTCTACAAGGGTTATTATCATAAGGGCTACTAGAAGGACTATTATAGGTGCTTACTATGATAAGGACTACTATAGGGACTACCATAGGGTCTACTACAAGGCTACGAAAAGGCTTCTGTAAGGGATATTTGTCATAAGAGCTTCCGGAATTCGAAGGACTATTATAGGCACTAAGTTACTATGATTCAGGCTATCATGGGACATCTATCGGGGCTACCATACCGCTTCTATGTAAGAAACTGCAAAACCGTCAAACTCCAAGACTTTAACCCAAAACCCTCTACATCCCATAATGTGAGGGCCTTAATGAATAGGATAGGGTCCTGGAGTGAATTCTTATACTCATAATAAGGAACCCCCAAAATGGTATAGGTAGTTGTTAAGATCCCTATACAGTAGAACCTTACTATAGAAGGAACCCTTTAAAGGAACCCCTATATTAAAGCCCCAGACCCTCGTCTCCGCCTCCTCCATAAAGCTCTGACTTTCAGAGTGAAGCGTTCCGGGGTGAACATGAGCACGATTATCATTATCATGTTCTGATAAGTCTTAATACGAGTGCTTTGGACAAGCAAGAGAACTCGTATTGTATGACAAGAATACATATATTTTCATGAGCATGACGATGGTTATCCTTCTTGATTCTGTTTTTTCATGTCGCCCGAAGTCCGGAAAGGCCCAGCGGCCCTGGGCTCAAATGATATCAGTAAGGGGCCCTTTAATGGCTAGAAGAGGGTTTTGTAGGGTTCCTTTCAAGGGCCCTGGAAGGATTCTTATACCCCTTAAAGCAACCCCTATTCCCAAAACCCAAAACCCTAAACCCGATACCATAAACCCTGTGCCCTAAACCCTATACCCTAAACCCTTCTAATTATTAAGGCCCCTGCACTATCATCCTGAGCTCAAAGCCGAAGGTCTGAGGGAATGCCCTCAGGAGCTGGCAAGAGCCGCGAGCCTGCACATGGGTAGGGCCCTGAATGATAAGGGGCTCCTTTAAAAGGGGCTCAATATGAGGGTTTCTATAAGGGATACTATAAGGGCTCCTTTAAAAGGGCTCTACGTAAGGGTTTCTATAAGGGCTTAATATTCATTCCAGCAGCACCAGTGCGAAGGGAAGCTGCTTTAGGCACTATAACCCCCCGAGAAGTTTGTAATTAGCATGACCCCCATCATCCCCCGTTAGTAGCACCCTAAATGCAAAACCTCAAACCCCTCAACCCCTAAACCCAAAACCCCGACGCTCCAACCCCAAACCCACTATGCAAATCCTTACATCCCTCGAGCCCTAAACCCGAATGCCCGACGGCCTGGAGCCTGAAGCCCTCGGAACCCGGAGCCTGACGCATCTTCGGTCCGGACCGGTGCCACCTCAAAGAAGGTGGATTCAGGGTTTGGGGTTTAGGGGTTGAGGGTTGGTTCGGGAAATTAGGGATTCTGGATTTGGGGATTCGGGGAATAGGGAGCTTGCAGAGGATTCTTTCAGGATTTCTTGAGGTTGTACAGGACGTGCATGAGGGCATCCATGAGGCTTTGCAAGACATGGCTTCTAGAAGGGCGTCATAAGGGTTTTTTCTCAGGATTTTTTAACGAAACAGAAGAAACTCCAATATCCCTTCATTAAGGTTTACGTGGGGTTCCTTTACGGATCTACTAGGGATCTATAGGGTTTAGGGGTTAAGCGGGACTCCAATATCGCTTGATTAAGGAATACAGTATTCCTTGAGCTTGATTAAGGAATACAGTATTCCTTGAATCATATTAGGGTCCTACTATAATTTGAGGTACATTCCTTAAGTAAGGGATATTGGTGTCCATGTTACGGGGTAGGGGATGGTGAAGTCCGTGTTATGAATTTGGTATCACAGGCCCGGGATTTAGGGTTTAGGGTGATGAATTGGGCATCATAGGCCCAGGGTTGGGTACTGAGGGCTTGTGTAGCTGCACTGAGAAGCCAGAGACAAAGTCATTGCCGGATATAGTCAAGCATGGGTGCAGCGAAGGTCATGCGGCACGAGAAAAGCGTGGACAAAGATTATGCAAAGGAGCGGACACAGCCGCTGCTCTTGAGGAAGAAAACCTAGAAGCTTCAACCGAAGCTTAGGGAGGCCATAGTTTTGGGTTTGGGGCTTGGGACTTAGGGTTTGGTCGTTTAAGTAAAGTCTAGGATCCAAAGCTATAAAACGAGTCAACCCGAAACCGAGAACCCTCAACCCCCCCATCCACTGGCAGCCCACCTTACTTAACTCCCCTGAGCCCGAACTTCCCCCCCTCCATTCCCACTTTCATCCTAAACCGTGCTTGAAGGATCGTGGGACTTAGCAACTCGGGTTAATTGTACGGTAAGTCATTGTATTTATCACCTTACTTACCAAGTCCCATGATCCCACAAGTAAACCCTAAACCCTAAACCCTCAAGGGAACCCTTAGAGGGAACCCGTTGAAAACCCTATACGGTTGATGGTAGAAATCCTGCATTACCCATAATAAGGTATATACCATAATTCCCATAGTTAGGTCCTTAAGGTAATGCAGGATTTATATCATCCACCGTAGTACCCTTACAAGGAACCCTAGATCGCCCGCCCGAAACGACCATCGAGTCCCGCCTCAGGATCTGGGCCATGCCCACCCAAAGGGTTGCTCGAGCTGGACCTGGGTTCTGCGTTCAGTTTAGGGTTTAGGGTTCGGGGTTTAGGGTTTTAGGCTTTGGGGTTTCGGGTTTTAGGGTTTAGGGCTTGGGGTTTAGGGTTACCAGGGTACCTTGTTCAGTTCATCCCATCGACCTACACCTACAGTAACCCTGGTACCTTTGAGAAGGGCAAATGTACTAATTTGTTTGTAGGGTAATCTCCATTTGTTTAAGGTACGCTGGTGGTTTAGATATAGTCATGTGAACCTGTCTCCCCAAACCCTACAAAGTAGTAGGTTATGACCCCTTCATTAGAGGGTCTAACCCCCATAAAACCGTAGGTTTTTGGATCCACAGGAACCCGTTATCAGAATGCAATCTCAAGCCTTGAGCCGAGAGTCCCTCTAAGAGTTATCAGCAGCGACTGCCCGTTCCTTGAAGTCCGCCTGAATATCGCTTAAGGTCTGTCTAAACGGTGAAAACCCTAAACCCTAAACATGGACCTCCAACTTGGTCCCCAAACCCTAAACCCCAAACCTTCTGGGCTTCTGGCGGCAGCTGGACACCAGTGTAGGTCGGCTGAAAGGAGCCTGCGATTTCGAATGGTATAGGGGCCTTGAGAAATTAGAATAGGGTTTTGGGCCCCATAATGCTAGACTTATAGTAAGGAACCCCCAGAACAGTATTGGAAATTATTTAGCACCCTTTGTAAAAGCATTTGCATGGGAATCAATCCTAAGGCTTCTGGGATGGGAAACCCGAGCTGTGCAAAGAGAAGCAGAAACCCACGCCCAAAGCCCTGCCCAGAGAGCCCAATCCTGAGGAAACCTCAAGCCACCAAAAACCCTACCCTAAACCCTAACTAAACCCTAAACAGCACCTGAGTGCGATGAGCTCGAAGCTTTGGCTGGAAGGTTCAGCTTCTCGAGCATTTCCGGCTTGATCTGAAGGGCGAAGGGCTTGGGCGCTGGGGTCTAGAGCTCGGGGTGTAGCGTTTACGGCTTCGCCGTTAAGGTAACCGAAACCCTAAACCCTAAACCTTAAGGTTTAGGGCTTGGGGTTTTGGGTCTAGGGCTTACGCAATCGGTCATGCGGACTGTCACGAAGCGAAACACTTGGCGACTGAAAGGATTTCAATCAATGATCAAGGGTTTAGGGCTCAGGGTTCAAGGTTGAGGGGTCTAGCGGTGAGAGTTTAGGGGGGAACAAGTCGAGTCAGCCATCACTTACCTGTCTGCGGGCAAAGCATGGCAAAGCAATGAGCTGACTGGAGCGCCACAAACTTTGGCACAACATACGGAGCGAACCTTACTTCTCCAAGAAGCCACAGAAACAAAAAGGGTAAACTTCCGATTGCTAGCAAACTATAAGCGCGCAGAAAGTTTAAAGGCTAGGTCTTGGAGGACCTAAGACATATCATATGGATCAAAGCAGGTACTGTTTCTGGAGGTTGGAGCCCACAGTAGGGACTTGCTGCACCTAGAGGTTCATGGGACTTGGTAACGAGGGTAAAATGAAGGTAACTACACTTATATGTACTTATAATCCCCATTACGGTACTTATAACTGAACTTAGTAAGTCCCATGAACCTCCAAGTAGACCCTAAACCCTAAAGCCTATAGATCCCTTTAAGGAACCCTATAGATCCCTTCAAAAAGGGGTAGGCCCATGAACCTCCAAGCAGACTCCAGGGCCCAGGAAGTATGACTCCTCTTGGAATTTTCGAGCCCAGCCCAAGCAATCCCTGTGGATCCAAAAACCTACCGTTTTTAGGGTTAGACCCTCTAATTAAGGGGTCATAACCTACAATTTTTTGCAGGGTTTGGTGGTACAGGTCTCCACTATTCGAGAAAGGAGCTACTCTTTGCGTAGGCCTCTACCCAAAGCACTATACCCAATATCCTAATTATCCTAATTCCAAAACCCTAAATCAGAAACCTTACACCCTAAATACCCAAGCCTCAAAACCCTGACCCCCCTCCCAAGTCTGAGGTCGGAACCCCGGCTTCGCGAGCGTAGTCCCCTGCAAAGTTGCCCTCTGAATCACGGAGGCTCCTGAGGCCCCCAGTTGTCGAGGGTTGAGAGTTCAGCGTTGCAGGGTTGAGGGTTCAGAGTGTTCGGTGTTCAGGGCGGCTTAGGGCCTAGGGTGTAGCTTCTATCTATCTCTACCTACCTGCCTATCTAACTATCTATCTATCTATCTATTGCGTCACTATCTACTGCCTACCCATCTGTACATACACACATACGTACATTTATATATATATATATATATATACACATATACATTTATAATCACAAACACACATACATACATACAGAGCCATCATAGATGCATAGGTACCTACCTGTCTGTCTGACCTACCTTTACCGACCGACCTGCCTACATACCTGTCGACACACCGACTCACCAATCTACCGACCTGCCGACCTACCCAGCGACCAACCACCCTCCCACGCCTACCCTCCGGCCCGTCCATCCACTCTCCATCCATCCATCTGTGTCTCCCAGCTTTGTCTATGTACACACACATGCATTAACAAGATCCATGCGCAGACATATGCAGAGACAAGTATACTTTTGGGTATTTTACATATGTGTGTCTGTACGTGCGTATATGTATATACTCATTCATACATAAAAGATCTGTATATCTACGTCTACATACGGGTGTTTTCATACATATGCATACGCGCACACACACACGTGTATATATACAGATAGATAGATAGATGGATAGATACATAGATACATAGGCACATAGGTGCATAGAAACGTATAGAATGCATACATGCATACATACATACATGCATACAAACATGCATGCAAATATGATTACATACACCCACAAGCTTACATGTATATATACATATATATATATATATATATGTATGTACACGAATATATACATATATATATATAGAGTGTGTTATGTTATGTTTATGTTAGGCTATGTTAGGTAACGCATGTATGTACTTGTTAGTGCGTTTAGTATGTAGGTATGCATGTATGTATGTATGCACAATCACCTACATACACTCATACATTCATTATTTCAACAGTTTCAATAGAATCTGTATGTGCTGAAAGACATGCTTCTCCACATTCTGCTCCGTCCCTTCGCTGCACGCATATGGACCAACATAGAAACACAAGCACAACAAGTATGTACATGAGCTACAGGAGCATAGGCTTCTACATGCATGCAGTCATAGACGCTCTGTGTGTGTGTGTGTTTGGTACGTGCGTATGCATGTGTACATACACACATGCATAAACATCTGAGGATGTTTTCTATGCCTACAGGGTGTACGGGCGTACAAACTTTGGGTAAGGATCTGACAATTTCTAGCTAGCACCAAAGATTTTCCTTCAACTGGAGATGTGCCATGCATGCAATCATACAACCACTCCGACGAATGTTCGGGCCAGGTGCCTCGACCGCCTCAGCTAAAAAGCCGCTACTTCACAATGCTTCGCCTGATTGAAAAAGCAAGAGGGGCGATCGTGTGGAATGTGGCTGGTTTGAACTGAAAGGGCCTGTCAGACAGATTGGCTTAAGCGATGACGGAAACACGACCAAGATCTATCAAACCTTTGGTGCTTAACTCCAAAAGCCCTGAGCCTCAGGCCTTGAACCCTATGACTTGAACAAGTTGAAGCGTTATACGCTAGGCTGCTGGCAGTAGGCCACGAGTCACGTTGCACGCCATCCACGCCTTGAGACATGGAACATCGGCCGCTTCAGGATCACATAGCTCTTGTGATTGCCATTTGGGTGGCACGATTTCGGCTACAGTTCCCTTCGTAGTAACCTCGAATCCCAAAGCAAAGAGACAACTCTATGCGAAAACTTGAAAGCCCCAAAGCCCTAGACACCAAAACAATCATCCACAAAGCCTAAGTTGTTTGAAGCGGCTAAGGGCTACGAGTCTTAGAGCTTGGGATTGCGAGTTTAGGGTTTACGTAAAGTTTAGGCTTTAGGGGGTTTGGGGTTTAGGGGGTTTAGAGGGCTGAGGGTTTAAGGGGCCTAGGGTTTAGGTTTAGGGTTTAGGGTTTAAGGGTCTAGGGTTTGGAGCTCATGCTCCCAATTTCAAGCCCTGGACACGTGCTCCGAGTGTTTCCTGGCATTTTTTTGAGATTTAGGGCAGTTCGGGTTTCTTGGCCGCGGTGCAGGGTTTCAAGCGGAATGTTCACCAGTCCTAAGCATTGTAGATTCCGTAAACCCTAGAGGATACATCAGCTACTCACTTAGGAAACGAAAGTCCCCTTTAGGTGTGTGTATATACTGATGCCTTTGAGCTTGGCATCAAGCATTGCCCTCTTATACAGCCATCCCCATAAAGCTGGAAACCGGAATACGACGAAATGGTGCCGGGAGTACTTCTAAAGCCCGAAGAGAGACCACCACAAGATTTAAAGAGCTATAGGTCCCTAAACCCTAAACCCCCAACCCTAAACCCTAAACCCCAAATCCTAAACAGAAGAGCCCTAAACCCCAAACCCTAAACCCCTAAACCCCAAACCCTAAACAGAAGAGCCCCGGTACCGGGATTCCCGGCAAGGACATCGCCAAGGCCTGCTTTGGCCGCTAGGTGTACAGCAGACTGGCCTGGATGGGTTCAACTTGGAGGTTCAGGTTTGAGGGTTTAGGGTTTAGGACTTAGTAACTTCAGTTATTAGTACCTTAACTGGGGTTATAACTAGTTGGAACTAGAGTTGCCTTAATTTCTAGCCGTAGTTACTAAGTCCCATGAACCTGTAAGAAGAAACCGAAGATGTCGGAGTTACCGACATCTTTAATAACTAGAACAGGGTTTCCTCTAAATGGATCTATAAGGGATTGTTTTGGTAATTATTTAGGCCCCTATGTTACCGACATAGACCTCCAAGGGCTACCCTAGTCTAACTATTCAGGCAATCAACAATGTCTGTAAAGCGTGACAAACCTGAGGCTTCTTAAACCGAAAGGCTCCACCCGTCCAATTTGGCAGTGATTAGGAACGGCCCTGTAGTCTATGTAAGAACTTTCGACAGATGTTGGCTAAGGGTAAAGGTTTCACACACAGTTCCGGAATCTGTCCCATGATGAGTTCAAGGTCTCCTGGCTTGCATTGGAAGGGTGAAGTACGATTGGGCTAGGGTTAACCTGTAGCCGAAAAGACCTACGTTTTTAGGGTTCCTTATTATGGTTTCTATATACAGTTCCATAAAAAGGTAGGTCTTTTTGGCTACAGGAAGGGTTTGGGAGTTTAAGGTTTAGGGATAGGGCTCAGGGTTCCATCAACTTCAATCTGGGATCTCGGGCCTCTTAAAGCATCATAGAGCTACCAGCCCTAAGACCCTAAGAACATTCCAAATCCCAAACCTCACGTTTTGCTAGAGCCCGAACCCAAGGCCCTAAACCCTAAACCCTAAATCCCTAAACCCTAAATCCCAAACCCTACACCCTAAACCAAGGGACCTGCAACATCCTGCTGGCCTCAGATAGAGGCCTTGATAACTAGAATAGGGTTTTGGGGCCCATTATACTAAAATTATCATAAGGAACCCCCCCAAATAGTATAGGTAATTCTTAAGGCCCCTATAGTAGACCCTAAACCCTGTAGATCCCTTATAGATCCCTTAAAGGAACCCTTAAGGATCCCTTTAAGGCCCTATATTACTGGAACCCAAGATCCGAGCGACATCTTGAAGAGCGCACGATGTCGAGACGAAGCCGGGGATCCCTAAACGGTTTAAGGTTTAGGGGTTTAAGGGTTTAGGGGTTTAGGGGTTTAGGGTTTAGGGGTTTAGGAGTTTAGGGTTTAGGGGTTTAGGGTTTAGGGTCAGCGGTTTAGGCTTTAGGTATGCAGAACCTGTCGTGGACATCAGAAATCTTATCTGGGCTTCCAGAAGCCGCCGACGTATTTCCAGCCTCCTTGCAAGAGCCTTTACTGTCTGCCCTGAAGCAAATCCCGCTCCTTGGTGATTGATTGCATTCACATTGGCGTGGCTCCTGACGCACGAATACACGGGCCTTAATAGTTGGAATAGGGCTTTGGGGTATATTATACTATAATTACAACAAGGAACCCCAAAATGGTATAGGCAACTATTTGGGCCTCTATATAGTATGGACCAAAAGCCCTTTCAAGCCTGGAAGTCTTCAATCTACTATGGAAGCATGAATGACTTCACTACGCTCTTTGGGAGGTCTACTAGAAAGACCGTTGGCAACCTTGTTTAACTAATGATTGATATGGGGGTTTCCGAAAATAGGGGACCCTAATATAGTACCTAAACAGTAGGATCCTTATTATAAGGACCCCTAAAGAAGGTACCCCTAATTTTCGGAAACTCCCATATATACTTCTCGAGTATTCAGGGCGCACACCTGTCCGAGGCTTAATTCTGTTTTAGGGTTTAGGGTTTAGGGTTTTAAGGGTTAAGGGTTTAGGGTTTAGGGGCAGGGCCAAAGGACAGTGATTAGGGGTAACATATCAGCTTAGAGGTATGTTGCATCCAGGCAGAGACATTGAATCAGCAATGTGCGACGAACTCAGCGCAAGAAAAACAACACGAAGAAACTGCAGGGCTAAAGGTTAACCTTGGGCTCATATAGGGGTGTCAATACCCCAAGAAGGTTAAAGGTTACCTACTCTACTAGTAGGTGGAAGCATGCACCATCAAAAAGCAGCATGGTGCCCAAATCAACCCGTATGCAAGGAGCAAACAGCACTCAGCGGGGTTGAAGGCGGCATCGGGACTTGGGTTTCCTCCTTGTTCAAACTCTTCTGGAACCGTTCAGGCTGGGTTCGGGATCCAAAGAAGTCAGGAACGAGCGACGACATCAATACCAGTTGCCCTGACAACGACGAACAGCTGCTGGAGCACGTTCTTCAAAAAAACCCAAATCATTCTCAGAAGAAGCTGCGAACAGTTGCCTTCTAAAAGGACACCACACCAGCACATCACTGCTCACCACGTAGCTACACGAAAATTTCCTGAAGTGAAACTTCGCAGACTGCTAGGTAAATGGATGCCCTCCAGGCTCTGGTTGAATGCGCGACCAAACGTCAGACTCTGCAGGCTGCTGGGAAGTTGGAAGCCCTCCAGGCTCTGGTCGAAATTGTCTCCAAACGTCAAAGTCTGCAGGCTGCTGGGGAGTTGGATGCCCTCCAGGCTCTGGTCAAAATCGTCACCAAACGTCAAAGTCTGCAGGCTGCTGGGGAGTTGGATGCCCTCCAGGCTCTGGTCAAATCTTTCACCAAACGTCAAACTCTGCAGGCTGCTGGGTAGTTGGATGCCCTCCAGGCTCTGGTCAAAGCTGACACCAAACGTCAGACTCTGCAGGCTGCTGGGGAGTTGGATGCCCTCCAGGCTCTGGTCAAAATTGACACCAAACGTCAAACTCTGCAGGCTGCTGGGTAGTTGGATGCCCTTCAGGCTCTGGTCAAAACACTCACCAAACGTCAAACTCTGCAGGCTGCTGGGGAGTTGGATGCCCTCCAGGCTCTGGTCGAAACCGTCACAAAACGTCAGACTCTGCAGGCTGCAGGGGAGTTGGAGGAATTGCTGGTACTGGTAGATACTGTCACAAAACGTCAAACTCTGGAGGCGGCTGGATAGTTGGATGCCCTCCAGGATGTGGTCGCAAATGCCAACAAACGTCAAACTCTGCAGGCTGCTGGGGAGTTGGATGCCCTCCAGGCTCTGGTCAAAGCTGACACCAAACGTCAGACTCTGCAGGCTGCTGGGGAGTTGGATGCCCTCCAGGCTCTGCTCGAAATTGTCTCCAAACGTCAAACTCTGCAGGCTGCTGGGTAGTTGGATGCCCTCCAGGCTCTGGTTGAATGCGCGACCAAAAATCAGACTCTGCAGGCTGCTGGGTAGTTGGATGCCCTCCAGGCTCTGGTTGAATGCGCGACCAAAAATCAGACTCTGCAGGCTGCTGGGTAGTTGGATTCCCTCCAGGCTCTGGTTGAATGCGCGACCAAACGTCAGACTCTGCAGGCTGCTGGGTAGTTGGATTCCCTCCAGGCTCTGGTTGAATGCGCGACCAAACGTCAGACTCTGCAGGCTGCTGGGGAGTTGGATGCCCTCCAGGCTCTGGTGAATGCGCGACCAAACGTCAGACTCTGCAGGCTGCTGGGTAGTTGGATTCCCTCCAGGCTCTGGTTGAATGCGCGACCAAACGTCAAAGTCTGCAGGCTGCTGGGGAGTTGGATGCCCTCCAGGCTCTGGTCAAATTTGTCACCAGACGTCAAACTCTGCAGGCTGCTGGGTAGTTGGATGCCCTCCAGGCTCTGGTCAAATCTGACTGACACCAAACTTCAGACTCTGCAGGCTGCTGGGGAGTTGGATGCCCTCCAGGCTCTGGTCAAAATTGACACCAAACGTCAAACTCTGCAGGCTGCTGGGTAGTTGGATGCCCTCCAGGCTCTGGTCAAAACACTCACCAAACGTCAAACTCTGCAGGCTGCTAGGTAAATGGATGCCCTCCAGGCTCTGGTTGAATGCGCAACCAAACGTCAAACTCTGCAGGCTGCTGGGGAGTTGGATGCCCTCCAGGCTCTGGTTGAACAAATTTTCGAACGTCAAACTCTGCAGGCTGCTGGGTAGTTGGATGCCCTCGTTGAGGTCTTGGTTGGAATACCACCAGAGTGACATGGTTTCGTTCAGGGCAGCTACATCAGACACAGTCTTTTCTTCGAGTAGGCGCTCCCAATGCATCGCGACACGACCTGCGCCAAGCTTCCGCACCACGTACCAGATCTCGTCGTGCTGGACTTGATGTAGCAGCAAATGGCGCTGATCGATGACACAACCACCGGATGTCAGCACAAGTAAACCTGCCGGGTGGCCAACTTCGGCTGCGATGCGTTCCGTTACTTCCCACCCCGTTTCAGCAGAGTCGACCTCCAGCTCAAAGCTGGAACCTGCCAGGCAGTGAACACTCACAGTGCGCTTGGCCTTGTCCGGACCGGCCTCTGCAGGGAGCACGGCGCCCCTCCTCATTGTGCCTTCGGACGGACCGGCCATGGCGTTGGATGCACTTCGCTGAGGCACTGAGACACTGAGATCAGAACCCCGGTAGTTCCAAGTTTAGGGTGCAAGGTTTCAGATTTGAGGTTCATGACTGGTAAAAGTGACAATGTATCTATGTATGTGTATGTATACATATATGTATATGTATATGCATGTGTGTACATATACGTATATATATATATATATGTATGTGTATGTGTATACGTATATAATATGTATATACGTATATATGTATGTATGATTATATGTGTATGCATGTATATATATATATATATACATGTGTATATATGTGTATATGTGT
Organism: Symbiodinium sp. CCMP2592; assembly: GCA_905221615.1. NCBI lineage: Eukaryota > Dinophyceae > Suessiales > Symbiodiniaceae > Symbiodinium > Symbiodinium sp. CCMP2592. The sequence continues at coordinate 1,356,742 of CAJNDT010000125.1, read as the reverse complement.
ATAGATGCATATGTGTGTACATGTATATATATATATATATATATATATATATATATATATATATGGAGAGAGAGAGATAAACATATGTGAGATTGCGTATAGATATAAACTTATGATGCCGGTCTAAGATAAGCCCAAATCCCAGATGCAGCAATCGCATGTCCCAGGTACCAGTCCTTCCGGATCTCAGTAAGACAAGGGGTTTAGGGTTTAGGGTTTAGGGTTAAGTGGTAGATACTACATGGGTCGTGCAATTTTCAACAGGTGTTGATTTGGTGCAAACACAAATTTGCTTATTGACTGTAAATACAGCACATGACAGAGCACACTGCATCACTGGGCTCTACTCCCTCCCCGCTCCGCATTCTTATTATTTAATACCTTTGGACGTACACAGTCTAATCAGCGGAACCTTTAAGACTTTACGACTACTCCGTGATATTCCGCAATGCCCGAAGTAGGCTGCACTTGACATGCCTCAGCGCTGCGAACCAGAACCGGTTGGCAACTTGCGAGAGCACCGTTGAGCATAAACTCCCAATCACCCCTCAGAACAGGGCTTAGGGTTGAGATTCGGGCCTTTGAAACTGCAATTAGCCCAAAGTCGGCAATACCTACAGGTTTTGGACACCAAGGCAGGCACTGTTTGTCACATTTTGCGGCCTGGAAGATGGTCTTAGGGAGTGGCATATTCTAGTATACTTATTATTGTTCAAGCATCTATGTTACATTAAGTGTAGGCCTGCGACCCGAATAAGGGTCGTGATAGGCATAGGCATCTAGATTCATCACCACACCCGAAACCCGGCAGCGCGATCCCTGAACACTCAACCCTCTCCTGGCCCTCCGAAAATCCTACATTTAGGGTTTAGGGTTTAGGGTCTAGGGTTTAGGCAGGGGGGAGATAGGCGAGGACAGAGCGGGTAGTCTGCATCAGCTCGAGCCTATTTAAGCACGGTGCTGCAAATCTCTGGGCTCCAAAGGTTTATCGGCTTAGGGCTTTTCACGTTTAGGGGAGTGAGATTGGACTCCGGACGAGTTTCTCGGGAGGTTTGAGCTTCGGGGTTGGAGGCCCAGAGACACTGTCCTTTGAAGTGTGGCGCAGACGGGACGCGTCGGCGCAAAGAACAGCGGTGTCTGCCTAATCGCTTCGAGTTTCGGGTAGATCCTTTTGGGTCCAGGGTTTAATATAGGGGCCTAAATAATTGCGAATAGAATTTTTGGGAGTCCTTATTTATAATTATCGTATAATGGACCCCAGAACCCTATTCGAATTTTTTAAGGCCCCTAACAGCCTTTGAAACTTTTTGATCAGAGCTCAGGCATTACTTAGGTGCTTGAGACAGGTCATGACACAAACGCCAACCAGACAGATTGCGAGTTGTATCGCTTTCTGCGAGTGGTATTTCATGGTATGTCTTGTATGACTCCACCGCCTCCTGCACCACTTCTTGACTGCTGTGGCAAAAATGTTAAACGGACTCTGGCAGCCCACAGTCATGTTGCAATGGGCGACGACCTAGCCCAAGGCCCAGTGCTGAAGCGATAACTCCAGACGCCCAAATTCTCAAGATGCGAACCCCACACTCGGATGCTCATCACTGAGTAGAACATTCAAGAAATGCACCCTCTTCCCAATCCCAGATCCTAGTCAGTGTCCTACTACCTCAGAGGCCTACAGTCCTACATGTCAGGGCGTCGGGGACTCCGAGCCCCAAAAGGCAAAAGTCTAAAACCCGAAATCCACAAGTCCTACCCAAACTGGAAGACTGGCACCACACTTGGAGGTTCATGGGACATAGTAAGTACAATTATAAGTGCCCTAATTGGGATTATAAGTAATTAAAAGTATAGTTACCTCAATTACAACCCTAGTTAAGTCCCATGAACCTCTAAGCAAAACCTGATATCCTGCACCTTAGACCGCTGAAACCTTCGATCCGGCGTAACAAATCCGATGAAAAACTGCAGGGTTCAGGGCTTAAGGCTCTATGGTTTAAGGCTAAAGGGGATGGGTTGAAGGCCCAACCCTACAGCCCCAACCCTAAAACCCTAAACCCCTAAACCCATAAACCCCTAAACCCTAAATCCCTAAACCCTAAACCCCTAAACCCCTAAACCCTAAACCCTTGAGGCTTTAAGGTTCAGGGCCGGGGATCCAGCCCATGACAGTCCGGAACGTTGGGGCTCGCCTGAAGGTCGGGCATCAAGGAATAATGTAGACGTAGGGTTTAGGGTTTAGGGCTTAGGGGAAAAATGTAGACGTAGATATGGGAGTTTCCGAATCTAGGGAACCCTATTCTAGTACCCTTATTCTAAGGACCCCAAAATAAGGCACCCCCAATTTTCGGAAACTCCCATATCGACGGTCTACGATTTAGGGTTTAGGTTTAGGATTAGGTCTAGTACATATGCGTGGTTGTCCAAATTAGGATTTCATTTGGGTTCCCAAATTATATAATGTTCCCCAAAAAGGAGCATGATTTTGACAGGTCTCTATGTGGATGTAGGGGTGGGTATTGGTGTAGGCGCAGGTACAGATGTAGATATAGGTACTTTAGATATGGATGAAGATATATCGATATAGCTATAAACACTAAGCAAACAGATCTTGAAGGAAAAGAGGCTTGGGGCTTAGGGTTTCATGTCCAGAGCTGACAGCTTCAGGGTTTAAGGGTCTAATACCCGAACCGAAACCTCCCACACATACACAGAGTTCCCGCCAGGGGTCAATGAGCTATAACCCAAAACCCTAAACCTTATACCCTAAACCACATACTCGAAATGCTGCAGGGGTGGGTGCGGCGGGCGGCGGTCTAGGCTTGAATTCGAGGCTTTGCCTTCACTCATTCTAAGCTGCACTTTACATTCCGCCTGCCTGTCCACGCAGTCGGTCCGCGCTTTATCAAAGTTGGGCTCTTGATTTTGCTTCAACATAAACCGAACAAATTTATACCTACATCGGCATTTACTTTCTGCGTGTGGGATGACCATGACATAAACGTGTTGGCCTTTTTGCTTGTGCGCCCATTCGCCTATATTGCTACATCCGTTCAGTCTAACTGCCTGAGTATGTATACTATTATGCAAAGGCCTTATTAAGCAACCCTTAATTACCGGAGTGTTGCTCTTCATCTTCAGAGTGAACGCCGTGTCTAGGAGAGCTCTGCCAAGATCATACACGACACATATGCAGCAGCTTGATCTGAAAACCCTTGCAAGATCGAACAACTCAAGGTCCCGGCACGGGCTGTCAGCAACAATCTGCACGTCTCGTCCTTCCGAGGCCGTGGCTAGAATCTCGCACAACTTAGATTTCCCAATGCGAGCGGTGGCAGTGCGCCGCTTGGACAAACATGTCGCGAAAACACTTGCAAATAAACAAGCCAGGACAGGAATCGCATGGACACGTAGCCTGCTGACATCCTTCCGCAACAGTCTACATGAGACTATAGTGGTCTGCTTTGGAAACGGTTTTGAAAGGCCAACATGCATAACTTCTCAAGATGATGTTCGCAACTTAGCACAGGTCACACAGATCTCCAACCCCCCCCAGCAATTCAGAGCTAGACATGAAGCCGCCATCAACTGACATATGGGAGTTTCCGAAAACTAATGGTACCTTGTTTTGGGGTCCTTATAAGAAGCATCCCACTATTTAGGGTACTATATATTAGGGTCTCCTATTTTCGGAAACTCCCATATAGACTATACAACCATACCGTAGAAGGTCCGTGGTCTGCAAGTAGAACCGGTTTGGGACGGCCTCACAGGCCCCTAAACTTGCTGGCCTTCCGTACAATGCCCCAACCCCAAGGGTCCAAGTACCCAATTCTCATATACTCTCCAAAATACTAACCTACCTAACTACTATCCTAAACCCTAAACCCTAAACCCCTAAACCCTAAACCCTAAACCCCTAAACCCTAAACCCCAGTACCTAATCATTGGGTCCTTGGGACCCTTAGGGCAAACTTGGGAGCAGTCCCGATCTTCCAAACCCTGGCAGACCCCATAAAACCCTTAAGCGCCAAGACGTAGAGCCTAAGGACCCTAAAACGGCTAAGGTTTAGGGTTTAGGGGTTTAGGGTCTCAAACCCTAAACCCTTACAGAGCCATATATCTCTATAAGCTCGAAATCCTGTGCACTTACAAACCGTGCAGACCTGGTGAAACACCCTTAAGCCCTAAAACCACTAAACCCTAAATCCCTAAACTCTAAAACCCCTAGACTCTAAAACCGCTCCTAAACCCTAAAAACCCCGAAACCTGAAAATCCCGAAGCCCAAAACCTAAACCCTAAAAACACCGAAACCCTAAATTCCCGAATCCCCAAAAAAACCCTGCCCACCTGGCCCCTGAAGGCCGCCAGGTGCAGCAGCCGAACGCCTGAAAGGCCGTCTTCCATCTGTTTCCAAGGGTAAAAGGAAGGACCCTAGGTATAGGGTTCAGGGTTTAGGGTTCTATACCCTTAATATAGCTACTATAAACCCATTATATAGCCCATTTATAGGGTAAAACCCTAGGCATCCAAGGACTCATATATTAAGGCTTTTGGGCCCAAAGACCATACTATATAAGGCTTTTGGGCTATTTTGATGCCCAGGGAAAGGAGGGATCCTTAATAGATCCCTTATACTCATCGACCCTTTAAAGGAACCCTGGGACCCCCTACTCAACCCTAAAAATCCCAAGGGTAGAAGGAGGGACCCTTAATAAGGACCCCTAGGTATATACGCTTAAGGGTTTAGGGTTTAGGATTAGGGTTTAGGGTTTAGGGTTTAGGATTAGGGTTTAGGGTTTAGGGTTTAGGATTAGGGTTTAGGGTTTAGGTTATGGACCCCTAGGAATATACCCTTAATATGGCTATTATATACCCATTCTATAGCCCATTATAGGGTAGGGGTGCCCATTAAGGGTCTCTCCTTTTTCCCTTTGACTGTTATTCCTCAGGCTCCATGTGCCCATATAGGGTTCCTTTAAGGGTTCCTTTCAAGGGTTCTCCAGGGTTTAGGGCATAAGGCTCCATGGTACCCACATAGTATATACTGAGGCCTTAAAGTACCTATATAGGGACCCCTAAAAGGCTTAAGTATTTACTATAAAGGTACATGGAGCCTTTGGGGGGATCAGGCCTCTCAACCCAAAACCACCTACCCCAGCAGCCAGGAAGTTGGAACATCAGTTTAGGGTTTAAGGTTTAGGGTTTAAGGTTTAGGGTTTCGGGTCCTAAACCCTAAACCCTAGACCCTAAGCCGATCAATATCCTCATGCCTTAAAGGTATAGCTATAAGGGATCCTAGCACCCATCCTCCTAAAGCCATGTTCCAACTTTGTGGGGTTCACTGTAAGCGCTGAGACCCCGAACCTGTAAGGTAAAGCTTGAAGCCCCTCCGTTCCAGAATCATGCGAAGAAGGTTCTAGTGTCGCGGTATATCTCAGGCTTTCAAGCGCATCGGCAGTGAGTCCCCTTCCTTCAATGGCACAGGCTTGGACTTAGTAATCCTCAAGGACCAGCTGTTCTGGTCACTGGCCCCCTTTGTCAACCCAATCGAATCGAACGAATCGAAAGATCAGTGTGGAACAACCCTAAACCCTGAACCCCTGAACCCTATAACCCCCTTAAAGAAAGCCCAAGTAGACCCTTTTTAAGGAACCCTATAACCAACCCTGAACCCCGAGTATCAAACCCCAAAGCCCCTAAAACCCTAAAACCCTAAACCCTAAAAACCCTAAAACCCTAAACCCTAAAACCCTAAAACCCTAAAACCCTAAAACCCTAAACCCCAAAGCCCCTAAAAAACCCTAAAACCCTAAACCCTAAAACCCTAAAACCCTAAAACCCTCAAACCCTAAACCGAGTATCAAGCCCCTATAAGCCGCTCTGTCCCGGCCCTTGGAGTCTTCTTGCTCGGGGTCAGCCCGCGCGCGAAGCAGCAGGGCAACCTCACAGGGTTTTGGGTTTCGTGTCTGAGGTTTAGGGTTTAAGGTTTAGGGTTTAAGGTTTAGGGTTTAAGGTTTAGGGTTTAAGGTTTAGGGTCTCGGGTTTAGGGTGTAATTAGGGTTTATTGTTTAGGGTCTAAGGTTTAGGGTTTAGGGGTTAGGGTTTAGGGTTTATTGTTTAGGGGTTAGGGTTTAGGGTTTAGGGGTTTAGGGGTTAGGGTTTAGGGGTTAGGGTTTAGGGCTTAAGGTTTAGGGGCTTAGGGGTTTAGGGGTTTACGGGTTTAGGGCTTAGCGTGGCCATTCCGTTGTGAAGCCTTGCTCATAACCAACCTGACTAACAAGATATAACATCAGCCCCAAAACCCCCTAAAGCCAAACCGCTGCATCCTAAGCCAGCCTTACAAGCCACTGAAGCCGTATCCGCCCTAGACCGCCTAATTCCCCAACCCTAAACCCCTAAAACCTTAAACCGTAGGCCCTGAACCTTCAACAACCTTAAACCCTAAGACCAACCAACCAACCAACCAACCTAAACGCTCAATAGCTGAGCCTGAGAGGGTTCCTTTAGAGGTGCGTGCTTTGCTTGCCGGAACAGATGACTTTGAACGCTGTACCCCAACATACCAAGTGCTGCACGATTGTAAACTGTAGGCATTTCTGTTGAGTCGACATAGCACAAACGAGAATGGTTTGGGGTTTAGGGTTTACTGGCCTTTGGTTCAGGGTGCAGGCTGAGTGTAGTGATGGCATTTCCAGTCCAGAGTTCCAGATTTAATGTAGGGGCCTTAATGATTACCTATACTATTTTGGAGGTTCCTTATTATATTTATAGTATATAGTAGCATTGAAGGCCCTATTCTAGCTATCAAGGCCCCTATATCCCTATACCCCTTATAGCACCCTTATAGTATCCCTTAAAGGAACCTTTTAATGGAACCCCTATTCTAATTATTAAGGCCCCTATAATTCTGCCGCGACGGGCAGAGCAGGCCGGGGAGATCCTTCAGCGTCTCGACAGACGACAGCAGTACGGCCGATCTATAGAAATCCCAAAAATAGGGATATAAGGTTCAGGGTTTAGGGAACCCTAAAGCCCACAGCCGCCCACCGCCTCGTTTAAAGCGAAGCTCAAGACTCAAGAGCAATTCTGGATAACAAAACTCTCCATCGTCGGGAATTGTTTCTTGACATTCTGTGGCCCGCTATAGAACCTTAACCTGTATATATATATATATATATGTATATATATTTATATGTATATATATATATATGTATATACATACATCGATGTATGCTCGCGTATGTATCTGTGTATAATATACATCTATATTTTCTCTGTATGCAGACAGAGAAATCTATCTGTACATTTTTGTGTGTATGTATGTATGTATGTATGTATGTATGTATGTATGTATGTGTACATACATATATATAATTATATATATATACACATACGCGGCAAAGGTCCTATACTATTGATCGCCATTCGCGGTCCTTTATGTCGTGGCACTCCCGGTCAAAAAAAAACTCAATCACAGAAAGCTCAAAAATCTTCTGGGGACAGCACGAGATCTGTCGATCGCGACTGCACCTGGAGCTCGCATGTAATGTTCGCCCGACATAATCAGAAGCGTGTGTTACTACAACAGTATACGACTGCGAATTCTTCATGCCGCTTTATCGATGGCAAGTTCGTGTCAGAGTATTCCTGTCACTTAAATGCATCTCACAGCCTCAAGAAATCCCCTAAACAATGCTAAGCCCTACACCCATATACAAACAATCTCACCTAGTTTTTGAATAGTGCCTCAACCAGAGGCACTGTCTTAGAGTTTTCTGAATCCGGACTGTGTAGACACCCAAACGACGCACCCTGCAAACTGACTGCTAATCCCCCTAACATCCTAAAACCACAGGGCCGTGGGGGTGTGAGGTGGTTTTTCGGGATGCAACATATAGATTTCACTGCAAGCATCCTCCTAAACCCTAAGCCCTCACTGGTCACACAGCAGCTCTACAGTCATGGCCGGCAGTTGATGTATGTAACCTTAAATAGAGGTATATGACCCCAAATTAGGGGCATTTAGGGTCTAATATAGGTATATATATATATATATATGTATATATGTACCTCATATGGTTTAGGGTGTGTTTTGGGTGTACAACTGCAGCTGTGCAAACACATATACATACCCTCGAACTCCAAAGCCCACCGTAAGCCCTAAACCCAGAACCCCCTATAACCACTAAACTAAACCCCAACCCCTCAACCCTAAACTCCCAAACCCGAAAACTGAGCAGCCGCAAGTCCAAACAACACTTTCGAAGCTCGTCCTGCCAGTCCCCGGCCCTACATTCCCAAAGCCTCTAGGGTTTGGGTTTAGGATCTACCCCAACCCCCCCCCACAAATCCTGAGCATGCAAAGCCCTGAAAGCACCTCTAAAGCTCCCAAGGCCAAACCTGAAAATCTCCAAACCCTAACTAGGATACCCAGTAACCTAAGAATAAAAAGGCCTCCCTTTTCGGTATTGGGTACCTTTATAGGGAACCTAGGACTACAAAAAGGGAATAAGGGTACTACTGGGCATCCTAGTAATAAACCCTAAACCCTAAACCCCTAAACCCTAAACCCCTAAACCCTAAACCCCTAAACCCTAAACCCCTAAACCCTAATAGCCTATGAAACTTTACAATTTCTCTTGAGGCCATGGCTGCTGCCTTGAGCGGGGTGTCTGGGCCTTAACCGCGGGATCCCAGGGCCAAGGGCATACGGTGTTGATTATAGTATCCTTATGGGAGGGGGCTCCAAGGGGGGTAGGTAACCTACTAATCCCTAGTTCTCTCCAGTGCTCCCTAATTCTCCCTTCCCTCCCCCCTTGAACCACTCTCCCTCAAGGATCCTATAAGTGTTGAAAAACCCAGGGACAACAGGGTTTAGGGTTTAGGGTGTAGGGTTTAGGGTTTAGGGTGTAGGCTTTAGGGTTTGGGGTTTAGGGTGTAGGGTTTAGGGTTTGGGTTTAGGGTGTAGGGTTTAGGGTTTAGGGTTTGGGGTTTAGGGTGTAGGGTTTAGGGTTTGGGGTTTAGGGTGTAGGGTTTAGGGTTTAGGGTTTGGGGTTTAGGGTTTGGGGTTTAAGGTTCAGGGGATTCAGAGTTGTTGAGAAGCTGGAACTTTGGCGCAAGGCCTATGCTTTACTGCCCACAGGGCTGTCGCAGTAGCAATAGGGTTCAGATCCGTGATTGCACTCAAACTGCTTCAGATTTTTGTAGATTCTTGTGACATACTGCAGCGGATAACCCTAAACCCTAAACCCCTAAACCCCTAAACCTTAAACCCCTAAACCCCAAACCCCTAAACCCTAACCCCTACATCGACTCAAGCACATCTGCGGGGCATTTGCTGGGATCTCCTGAGAAGTCTTCAGCTGAACATACACCCACTCCAAACTTCAAACCAAATTCCCTAAGGCTCCATGTACCCACATAGTATATACTTAGGCCTTAAAGTACCTATATAGGGACCCCTTTAAGGCCTGAGTACCGACTATAAAGGTACATGGAGCCTTTGGGATTAAAACAACCCACAACCACAAACAGGGTTTAGGGTCTAGGGCAGTCTGGGGGTTTAGGGTTTAGGGTCCACCTTATTCGCGGCCCTCGCCCGCCTAACCAACCGAACCTGAGGCTTCAACCCTAAGATTCCAGACCTGCCGCCCTGCACTGAGGTGCCGGCCTTCCCACGAGTTTATGGATGCCCCCAACCTCGGCCACCGTGCTGGGAACTACGGTGCGCGGCTTGGCAAGGCGATGGGCTCCGACCCTGGCTCGCCCTCTCTCTCTCTCTCTCTCTCTCTCTCTCTGCCTGTCGCCCTCCCTCCCTGTGGCTCCATATCTACAAGTGACAACCCATCTGTATCTCACCGTCTGCCTTATGCTGTACATGTATATATATATATATAAATAAACAGATAGATAGATAGATAGATAGATAGATAGATAAAGTTATGCGTATATGTATGTATCATATATGTATATATCATATGTGTCTACACTCTCCCTAACCCTGAGCCTCTCTGCTCTTTTTCTTGAGCTCCCAGGACTGAGAGCTGCCAGCAACGTAAGTCCAAAAGTATAACAGCAGCCTTGATAATTGGAGCAGGGACGGTTCAGGGTTTAGGGGTTTTGGGGTCAATTATAATACCCTTACATAGGGACTGAGAACGGAACATGGTGATACTGATTTGTCCGACCCCGGTAGTATACATTAGACTCTCAGTCTCAAACCACCGGCTGCTTGTCCAAGCTCCCCTCTCTGTTTAAAGCTGTCAAGTGGCTTCTCTCTTTGAGCTTTGCGCGAAGCCGCAGCTCCCTATTCCGACTACAGTAAGGAGCCTTAAGGAAAGGACTGATTCAATATCCATACTCTAGTTCATGCTTGGGATAGGATTAAAAATGCACATGTTTATTCCTTATCCGGTTTAAGTACCCATTAAACCCTAAACCCTAAACCCTGAACCCAAAACCCTAAACCCTAAACCAAATGTAAAATGTTACCCAACTATGACAAAGTACTTTCATGCTCGGCTCCAGGTTCCGAAGGTTGAGGATTTCGAGCTTCTTCTGAAAAAACGCAAAACCCCAAACCTTCTCAACCCCTAAACCCGGAACCTCTGAACCTTCTAGGGCTTATTTAGGATTTAGGAAGTCGATTTTGAGGACCTCCGAAGTGTCAAACCCTAAACACTGACCCTAAACCCTAAACATGCCATTCGGGTCTGCATAGGGTTTCCGAACCCTGAAACCCTAAACTCTAAACCCTGAAACCCCAAACCCTGAAATCCTAAACCCTGAAACCGTAAATCTTCAACCCAGAGAACCTTGAGGCCACGTCCTGAGCTGTTCCTGCACCGCCCGGAGGGCAGACTGCCGCCGGGCCTGATCTGCTCCCGACCTCTGCTTTTTAAGGGTCGTTTTAGAAGGTTTAGGGTTTAGGGTTCAGGGCTTAGGGTTCAGGGAGTATAAGGTTTAGGGTTTAGGGTCTTATATATAGGGCATAGGGTCTAGGGTCTATAGGTTTGGGGGTTAGAGGTTTTACAAGGGTTCTCTAAATGGTCTCACCGTAATTCTTACAAGGGTTCTATTGAGGGTTTCACGACAGGGAACCGTAAGGATATTTCACTTTCCTCACGTTCGCTGATGAGGAGTTCTTAAAACGGTTCTATAAAGAAGGGTCTCGTAACTGGAGCCGCAAGGATTGTAGGGCAGCCTTTTGAAACAGGGCCGATCAGGTCGTTGAATGCAGGCACGCGCTCCAAAACCTTCTAGGTGCACCGTCAACTATAATCCCAGAATGCAGAGACCTTCAGCCCAACGACGGGTCATTACATCTGATAATCCAAATACCATAGTATCATGATGTCGTGGGCTTTCGTATAGGGGCCGATCCATTTTTAAGAGAACGGGGAGTGCTGAAGAAACCACATCACTTAACATCCAGGCGTCAGAACTCTATGTAACATGTTGAGCCCGTATGGCGCTGCCGGCAAGTATGCCATCAGGGTCCTCATGACAGTATGCATGCCACCCGAAAACCCGTAACCAATAAAAGAAAGCTGCCCCGACGATAACCTCTTTCTTCACGATCTGATGTCACGAGGGCTTCATGGTATGTCAGCTGGATCTTAGGAAACTGACACCCCCAAGTTCTGACCCATCCACGACAGAGCGTCCGGAAACCGATAAATTCAATGTTTAGGGACAGGAGTCTAGGGCATCATACAACCTTAAAGCATTACAAATCCCTGGTCTGTCCGTATAAACCCCTCATAGGATGATACTGTAGCCTTAATCTACAAAACGACAAAGCAAATCTGCACGCAGCAGAACACTGCGAAGCTTGTCAATCCCAAGCCAGAAACGTGCAACCCTGCACTCCCTCACCAGAAAGCTCGTAAACAAACCTGAAAACCGGACAAACATTGCAGAAGCCTCAAAGGAACCTTAAACAGAACCCTCGAAACAACCCAAAAACAACTTATCGACGAACAAAAACCCAAAACCTTATAACCTTAAACTCTCACGTTGAATGACACTCAGGTATATGAAAAAACACCTTTAAATCCTACAGCCTTAAACCCTAACGGTGGCCCTAACGTTGAGTGAGACTCAGGTCTCGGCTGTAAGAGCGGTTGCGCTGCCTTGAAGAGTCCTGAGCCTCACGAGAAACTCCGAGGCGTAACTCTTTTTGTCTGCTTCGTTAGGGGACGGTTTAGGGGTTTAGGGTTTACCTGTGACCCCAAACCCTACAAAATAGTAGGTTATGACCCCTTAATTAGAGGGTGGAACCCTTAAAATGGTAGGTTTTCGGATCCACAGGTAGGGAAGTTTAGGGCCTGTACGGTTAAGGCCCTTTTTGAGGGTGTAGATAATAGCTGAATAGCGGTCATGGTTCAGGTCACGGCGTTTACTTTCGGGGGTTCAGGTCTAAAGGGCTTGAGTTGTGGCTTCCGTCCAGTGTGAATGTCAAAGGCACTTGCACGATATCTGGATTGCAACCCCTATTTGGAGGGGCAGGGGACTTAGTAAGTAGGTTATAAGCCGGTTTGTAAGTACCCTAAATGGAGTTATCCCAATGATAACCCTACTTAAAAACGACTTACTAAGTCCCCTGCCCCCCCAAGTAAACCCTCCACCATGGCACCAGGACCTTACAGAGCCCTCAAGAGCCAAAGCGGAAAGCAAGACCTACTCTCCGTTAGCGCAACTTGAAACCGGCTTTCTTGGGCCTTAAGCCCCAGCCGTTTAAAGACCTGAGCCAATTCCGGGGCCGAAGACTGAAAGCTCTAATCCCAAGACTAAATCCACCCAGAAAACCCTGCACTTCGAAGCCCGAAGCTTCAATCCTAAATCTGGGCCCCCCTCACCGAAGCCAAGTCCCTGAGCCTGCAAACCTGAAACCGAAACATTTTTTCCCAAGCCGACCAATGAACCCACACATCTTCGGCGCAGAGCAAATCTAACAACAGTCCGTAGAGCCTACAACCTTGGAGTAATCATGAATGAAACCTAAACACCCACACCGAAAAAAAACTGAAAGAGCACGGCAACATGTAAGGGCCGATATATCGAAAACTGCACTATACCTTAGAAGGGGCCCCCACCCTGTACCAGTGGTATAATAGGAATCTAATAGGGCCCTAATGTGATCCTTAGTGACTATTACAGGGTGGGAGCAGCTTCTAAACTATACCCTAAAATCCAAATTCTAAACCTCCCCTAAACTCTAAACCCTAAACCCAAATTCTAAACCTCCCCCTAAACTCTAAACCCTAAAACCTAAATTCTAAACCCCCTCCTAAACTCTAAACCTTAAACTTGAACCCGAATCCCCAAACACCCTAAACCCTAAACTTGAACTCTCGAAGCTCAGGTCCCTACTTGGAGGTTCATGGTACTTAGTAAGTACTGTTATAAGTACCCTAACTGAGGTTATAAGTACATATAAGTGTAGTTACCTCAATTATAACCCCAGTTACTAAGTCCCATGAACCTTTAAGTAATCCCCCAAACCCTGCACCCTAACTTAAACTCCACAAGCTGCATTCTTCAGGTCCCTAAACCCCTAAACCCTAACCTACACTCCACAGGTATCATTGTTCGGCCCCTAAACCCCCAAACCCGACCCCTGAACTCAAACTCCACAAGCTTCATTGTTCACACCCGAGCCTTTTGTGTCCGGCTTGCTCGGTCTTCGAGCAACCAGAGCCTCATGGGTGGTTGTCCAAATTTGGGTCCCTTTTGGGGTACCCTAAATATTAGGTGCCGTACTATAATAGGGACCAAAAAAGGGACGCGACAACCACCCTCATGGAACCAGTGTGTGCTTTCGATATGTTTCGGTATCAGGGTTGAGGGTTTAGGTTTTAGGGTTCAGGGTTTTGGGCCGAGGTTCTCGGGTTGAGGAGATTCGGTTTTGGCCAGGGTCTTTTTCTATGATGCCTTCGGAGCATTTTCGATTGGGGCCACAGGGGGGGCATGCTTTTTGGTTGAAAGCTTCGGCGGTTTGAGATTCTAAGGTTTTTAAGCTTTTGGGCTTGTGCCCTTTCAGGAGTTGCTCTTTTCCGACAGCTACAGGATTTTTAGGGGTTGAAGGCTTTCTGGAAGCTTTGGGCGGAACCACCAGTCAAGTGTTGTTTGCGTCCGGACCCTTGTGATTAGTTGCAGGGTTTCTAGGGTTGGTTTGGGTTCTGGGGCTGTGCAAAAACCCAGGCCCCATGACAGTCCCTTCTGCACAATGACAAGAAACTCTCAGTGTGGCGAACAAACACCTCGTTAAACCTGAACCCTTAGCCTAAATCCCCCGCAAAGTGCCAAGCACTGAGCCCTAAAGCCCGAAACCCCAAGCTTTGTACCCTAACCTAAAACCGAATAACTTCAAACCCGAAACCCTGCAAAGACGAAACTTCGTACAGGGTCTAGGGGTTGAGTGGGTCTTGAGAGTTATGGTTTAGCGAGTTTAGTGGTTAGGGTTCGAGCGTTGAGGTTTTAGGTACACAAGAGCCACAAGTAGAACCTGCGAAAATAGAAAGCAAGTCATGGCTGCTGAAGTAGGAGCCCTTTGGAAGTTGCGACCGCTTCCGACCCGTTAGTCAAACACCAGGGGCATGAAGTGCCGAACAGGAACCCTCCCAAAGGCTCCAAGTATCATTATGGCATATACTTCGACCCCCAAAATACCCTATACGTATATACCATAATGATACTTGGACCCTTTGGGCCTGGTTTACAACCTTCCGGCTTAACATCGCCGAGACACTTTCAAGTCGTAGAGAGCGCTGTCGTGTGCTGAGCTCCCAGAGATCGAAGAACGATATGGCCTGGAACAGCAACCTGATCGTACCCAAACCCTAAACCCCAAACCCTTAAATCCTAAACCCCAAGCTCTAAACTCTAAACCCCCAACCCCAAAACCTTAAACGCTGAACTTGACAGGAGCCGGAGCCTCGAATAAAGGCTCGGCTTTGGTGTCCAAGCTACAGTTTAGAACGCTCAGGTGGCTCTCAGCATGATGTTTGGGTTTAGGGTTCAGGGGTTTAGGATTTAGGGGTTTAGGGTTTTAGACGTTTTAGCCCTAAAAAGGTTAACATTATGGTAGGTAATATCAACCCCCAGAAGTTTAAGGGTACCTACTCAGGTGCCAATATATTTCATGCTCCTCTGTCTGCCCCGCATGCATCTGGCACAGCCCCCCCAGTGACTAAGCGCCTGTAAACTCTAAACTCAACATCAAGCTGTACATCTCAAACCCCGGAAACCCTTCGACACCAACAAATTGTGAGATTCAAAGGAAGTTCTGAACTGTAGACCTGGAGGAAGTCTGCCGACTGGGTCACACACTCTCAATACTAAATCGAAAATCATCGTTGTGGCGAGCAGCTTGCTTTCGGTGCTCTTCCGGCGGAAGTCGCCTCAGATCATCCAAACTTTCTTTTTGAGGGCGTCCCGGCAAGGGTGGTTGAGTTCTTCAGGCCTTACAACACCGTGTTCTTTCAAGGCTTATGTCGGCCAAACCATCTATCCTTGGTGTGGTTGCTACATGAATAACACGCAGAAAAACGCAGAAACACGGTGTAAGACAACACCTGGCCTTCCGAAAACCCGAAGCAAAAGCAATCAAAACCCGTTCCAGAACCCGCTCCCTCTTTCGCTCCCGCTCTCGCTCTCTATCTCTCTCATTCTCTCTCTTTCTCTCACTCACTCTCTCTGTGTCTCTCTCTCTGTCTCTCTCTCTCTCTCTCTGTCTCCCTGTCTCCCTCTCACTCTTTTTGTCTCCGTCTGTCCCTAATTGCCGGTCCTTCGGTCTGACTCCTTGCTCCTGTGCCCCTTCGCTTTTTCCGGGAGCGCTTCTGGACCCCAAAACCCCACAAAGTGCTGATGTAGGGGCCTTCATAATTAGAATAGGGCTTGCGGGTATGATATACCATAAGGAACCCCCCAACCCTATTCTAATTATTATGGCCTATACATTAGGTCATGGCCACTTCATTTCAGGGTAAAAAACAGTAGGCTTGTGGGTCTGCAGGTCAACATCACAAGCCCTGCGCTACGGCTCCAAGCATACAGCCACTTCAAATGAGTGACTGCCAACTTCGGGCTCTCCGGAGCCTAAAAGCATTCCACAGGCCCCCACCCTAAACCCACCTTGAAGCCTAAACCCTAAATCCCTATAAACCCTAAACCCCTAAACCCTAAACCCCAAGAACCAACCAATTAACAATGAGTGCATAAGCGGCAACCCTGTATCCGAAACCCTCCAAGCCTACAGCGTTGCAGGCAACCCCTTCAGTAGATCCGGCCTTAGACCCTAAAGCCCTGAAGCCCAAACCCTAGGCCCCAAACCCAAGGCCCCTCCTAGGCCCAAACCCTGGCCCTAAACCCTCGGCCCTAAACCCTAAGCCCTATACATCCCTTATAGACCCCTTAAAGGAACCCTAAGCCCCCTAGGTATTCCTTAGTTCAAGGATATTGGAGCCTCTGGAACCCTAACCCTAATTACTATTAGTATTAATATTAGTATTAGTATTACTATTAGCTTTATATTAAAAGTATTAGTATTAATATTAGTACTAGTATTACTAGGCCCTAAACCCCAAAGTTGACTGGGCTCCCGGCTGGCCAGGGAAGAGGCCCTTTGCAGCTCTTTACTTGGAGGTTCATGGGACTACCCCTTCTTTGGGATACCTTGAAGGGATCTACAGGGTTCCTTAAAGGGATCTATAGGGTTCCTTAAAGGGATCTATAGGGCTCCTTAAAGGGATCTGTAGGGTTCCTTAAAGGGGTCTATAGGGTTCCTTCAAGGGATCTGCAGGGTTTGGGGTGTAGGGTTCTTTACTTGGAGGTTCATGGGACTTAGTAGGTATAGTTATAAGTACCCCAATTGGGGTTATAAGTACAGACTTACTAAGCCCCATGAACCTCTAAGTAGGGTTTAGGGTTCAGGGAAATTTGGGAGCTGGGGGGCGTTGGGAGTCTGTTGAGGTTCATGTTATCAAGGGCTTTGGGGTTTAGTAGCTGTAGGGTTATTGCAGCTTCGGTGTTTAAGGAGGTGTTGTTAAGGCTTACTGGATGTTCAGGGTGGAGGGCTTGGGCTTTTTTGGTGGTTGAAGGTCTTACCTGGGGTGGAAGTTGAATGAATGGGTTTCAAGACAAGGAATGCACAGCGTTTTCCGGGTTGTTGGGCATTTTGGGAGCGCCTTTGAGTCTGTCGCAAGGTCTACTGACTGCCTACTATTGAGATGCCCCGGTGAGTTGAGTAATTAGTGGCTCTGAAAACCCTTAAAGCATTCCTCTTGTTGGCATTCGTTGGTTTCCGAGAGATGGCCCCGTCTTCCTATGAGATTCATTCCAAGCGTTTCGAGTTTTGGCAGTATTAGGGTATCTTACGATTGCGTGTGATTTAGCCATGACTCTCAACCCAAAGCCCCCAACCTGACCAGGAATCCTCCAAAACCTCGAGCTCTTAAACCCACACCCCAAGACCCTGAACTCTTTTAGGATGTATAGGGTTTAGGGTACGGTTCCTCCGAGCCCTGAACAGCTCTCGTCATCGCCACCCTTGGGACTGCCGAAACCTTTCTTGCCGCGAAGAAGCCCGTGCTGCGACTGCCGGCGTGAACTCGAGCCTGGCGGTTCGAGCGTAAGTAGATGGATGGATGGATGGATGGATGGATGGATGGATGGATGGATGGATGGATGAATCGATAGATCTATAAGAGATAGATAGATCCGTAGATTTGGTTCTAGGATCCAGGCTCCTCGGGTTCAGGGTTTTGGGGTTTGTGGTCCACGGTACGAAAGCTCAGATGCCTTGAGCCCTTCTACTCAAGTCCGTTCTTTGGTTCAAGGCATACTGACCCAAGAACCCTCCACGAGGGTACAGTAAACCCCATAAAGTTGGAAACCGGATGAAGGCCAAATACTGCTGGGATTCCCCATCCTTTACTCTTAAGGATCGAAGCTATTGTGTCTCCAACTTTTCGGCTTCTAATGTAGATTCTGTTTGGAAGTCTCCACTGCGTGCGAGCTGAACTTTTCCCGCTGTATTTTCCGGCAAAGTTCGGGATTTCAATCTTGCTTCGCTCCCTGGACCCAAAACCCCAAACTACTCTAAACCCTAAACCCAAAACTAGATTCAAAACTTCCCCAAACCCTAAATTCAAAACTACCCCAAACCCTAAATTCAAAGCTAGCCTAAACCCTAACCCCAAAAACTACACCAAACCCTAAATTGAAAGGCACCAGGGGCTGCAAAGCCGAAAGACATCGGTTTCGACTCCCAAGCGTCGGCTCTGCGAATACAAACTTTGTCTTTGAAACTTACTTCTGTACAGTTTAGGGCTTAAGGTTTAGGGTTTTTGGTTTAGGGGTTTAGGGTTTAGGGTCTTTGAAACTTCCTGTGGATCCAAAAACCTACAGTTTTAAGGGTTCTAACCTCGTTAAGGGGTCATAGCCTGCTATTTTGTAGGGTTTGGGGCCACAGGTTACTTCTGTGCAGTTTAAGGTTTAAGGTTTCAGGGACACTGCGCATTGAAGTTTAGGACCTGCTTTAAAGTGCTGCATTTAAGGATTGGGGAGAAGCCTGAGTGGAGTAATCTGCTACGTTTCAGTGCGCTGTTGCGACGGATTCGGGGTTTGGGAATATGCTGTTTGGGGTTTACGGGTTAGGGTTGAGGATTTCAATGCCAGAGGCCCAGATCCCACAGTCCGAAACAACACAATCCCAAAACGAATCTTAAATCTAAAACCCGAGCCCCCTGTATCGTGCCAATAACTGAGCCGGAGCACTGGCATTCCCACGCAGCCTGAGGCCGTGGAAATGTTTATAAGAGGTTTGAGGGTGCAGGGCACAGTAGGTTTTCGGGCTAGTTCGGAGTGTTCCGAAAGAACCCTCAACCCCTAACTGCAAGCCCGGAACCCTAAAGCCAACTAGGCGGTGGGGTGTCGGGGCTCGGAGCCCAAATACCTAATAGTTTTACCTGAGTAAATACCATATAGGGATTTGGGGCCCTTATAGTAAGGAACCGCCAAAATGGTATGGGTAATTATTAAGGCCCCCTATCTTACCTAAGTCCCAACCTCTGAATCCTGGAAGGCTGTTCAATCTGCAGCTGCTGATCCCAGGTTGTGCCCCAGTGTTTTGGGTTAGGGCTTCAGAGTGATCGCGCTCTCTTCAAACATGCAAGCATTCAGACCAGCATTCAGGCCTCTCTACTCCTAATCTCTCCTAAAGCCTGAAAACCCTAGGACCTAAATCCTAAATGCTTAACTCCAAATCCGCACCCTCTGGGAACCCTGAACTACCCTAAACCCCAAACCCATGCCCACTAAGCCCTAAAGCCTAAACCCCTAACCCCTAAATCCCTAAACCCCTAATCCCCTAAACCCCTTAACCCCCAAACCCCTAAACCCTATAATCCCTAAACCCCTAAAACCCTAAACCCAAACCCCTAAACCCCTAAACCCCTAAACCCCAAACCCCTAAAACCTAAACCCCTAACCCCTAAATCCCTAAACCCCTGATCCCTAAACCCCTAAACCCAACCCCTAACCCCTAAACCTCTAAACCCTAAACCCCTAAAGCCCCTAAACCCCAAAGCCACGCCCAGTCTCGAGCTCCCGGCAGGGCGACTTCGTCTTTCAGGGCTGCGACATCGGCACGCAAAGCCTCGGACCGACGCCCTTCCCAGTGACTCCAATATCCCTTAATTAAGGAATATACCTTGAATTAAATCATAGTAGGGATCCTACTATAATTTAGGGTATATTCCTTAATTGAGGGATATTGGTGTCACTGGGTCTAGGGTTCTAGGGGTTCACGGGTTTGGGATTAGGGGTCTAGGGTCTAGGGGTTTAAGGGTTACGGCATAGAGCTTAGGGATTGCGTTTAAGGGTTTAGGGGTTAGGGTTTAGGGTTTGGGTTTAACGGTTGAGGGTTAGGGGTTTAGGGTTTAGGGGTTTAGGGTTTAGAGTCTAGGGGTTTAACCTTAAAGCCTAAACCCTAAGACCGTAGAGCAGTGCTAAGGTCTTTGGTTCATGTCAGGGATTGCCTATGAGTTTCTTCACAATAAGGGTTCTATAACCGGGTTTCATTCAGGCTTGCATAATAGAAGAATATTACTTGAGGGTTTGAGGGTTAGGGTTATCTCGAGGATCATCGACCTGGGGACATAAGTTTGCATTGCAGGTAGATGAATGGATGGCACAGAGCCCAAACTGTTCTTGAACCCCAAGCGGCATTTGGGTACAGTGTCTTCTGGACTCTAGGAGTATCTGTCTTGCAAGCCGGCTTAGATTGGATTCGACAACCCTAAAAAACCCTAAACCCCTAAACCCTAAACCCCTAAACCCCTAAACCCTAAACCCTAAACCCCAAACCCTAAACCCCTGAACCCCTAAACCCTAAACCCTAAAGGCCCTAAACCCTAAACCCTAAACCCCAAACCCTAAACCCCCAAACCCTAAACCCTTAAACCCCTGATCCCTAAACCCCTAAACCCCTGAACCGAACCCCTAAACCCTAAACCCCTAAACCCCTGAACCCCTAAACCCTAAACCCTAAACCCTAAACCCCTGAACCCCTAAACCCCCCCTAAACCCCTGAACCCCTAAACCCTAAACCCCTAAACCCCAAACCCTAAACCCCTAAACCCCTAAACCCTAAACCCCTAAAACCCCTAAACCCCTGAACCCCTAACCCCCCCTAAACCCCCTAAACCCCTAAACCCCAAACCCTAAACCCCTAAACCCCTAAACCCTAAACCCCTAAACCCCTGAACCCCTAAACCCCTAAACCCTAAAGGCCCCAAAGGCCCAAAACCTTCCTTCGGCTGAGATCTCCGCTTCATGGTCGGCCCTTAGGCTTTGGATGAGGCTGTGCGCCTTGCCAGGGCTTTGGGTTTGGGGTTTTGGGTTTGGGGTTTTGGGTTTAGGGTTTGGGGTTTGGGGGTTGAGAGTTTGGGGTTTTGGGT
This sequence comes from Symbiodinium sp. CCMP2592, assembly GCA_905221615.1. Taxonomy (NCBI): domain Eukaryota; class Dinophyceae; order Suessiales; family Symbiodiniaceae; genus Symbiodinium; species Symbiodinium sp. CCMP2592. Next base: position 1,335,775 of record CAJNDT010000125.1, on the reverse strand, counting down.
TTAAGGGTTTAGGGTTGAGGGGTTTAGGGCTTAGGGTTTTGGGTTGAGGGTTTGGGGTTGTGGGGGTTGAGGCTTTAGGGTTTAAGGGTTTAAGGGTATAAGGGTTTAAGGGTTTAGGGGTTTAGGGGTTTAGGGGTTTAGGGCTTAGGGTTTTGGGTTGAGGGTTTAGGGTTTTGGGTTGAGGGTTTGAGGCTTAGGGGTTTGGGTTTTGGGCTTAGGGGGAGGATGTAGTGCTAAGATGTCCCACAATGGAGGGGTTCCTTTTAAGTGTTCCTATAAAAATCACTTCAAGGAATCCTGTACCGGTTTCTCCAAAACTTGCTGAAGGGTTCCTCTGCGCTCTCCCATAAGGGCTCCTTTGCGGTTGCATAGGTGTTTCGCGTTTTGGTGCTTTTATGTGTTTTTTCAAGCTCGAGCATAGGAGGAAGCTTGGCTGATGTTCTCAAGTTTCAAGAAGGCTTACTGTAATCTAGTTGGATTGGTGGCTCAATGTGTTGCAATCCAGTATCACGAGTATGTCAGGAGGGAATCCAGCATGGGCCAACGGATGTTGTGTCAGCGCTGGGAGGGATGGAAGGCACAAGAAGCAGTTTGGAATTACAAGAGCTATGCGCCAGCAGAGGCGTTACCGACGTCTTTTCAGCATCTGTGCGGATCACCTCTGCTGCCAAAGATGAAACCGTTAACACTAAACCCTGAAACCAGCGTTTTCAACCTTAAAACCGTAACCCTGAACCCTGCTAAACCGTAACCCTGCACCTTGAACCCTACAACCGACAGCATGATCTTGAAGGTTGCAGACTGTGGTGCGGAAGCAGATTTTCTCAGCAGGCCTGAGCTGGTCCTGCCACCGCCACAGCGACCGACACGCAAGGTCATCACGGATCTATCGCCAGGAACTGCAGCTGAACCAATAACGAAAACATGGATCCGATGCACAGTCTTCAACTGATTCGGCACGGTAGAAATCTCACCAGGGCGATCAGCATCACCTCAGCTCAAGACGGAGGCATCGTCAAGAATGGCGGCGGCAGTGTGGTAGAAGGTGTGGGTCTAGTCCTGCACAGCATCGTCTTGAGTTTGCCGCACATTCCTCAGCCCATACTGGGCGTCACTAACAGAGCTGCTGTCACCACCCAGGTACCGGCGGAGTTGTCTATCATCAAGGCTTTCATCTAGAGCCTCAGTAGAGGCCTACATCTGCAGCTGTGCATCCCTCAACTGATCCTGTACAGCACTGGAGTCACCGCCAGAACGCGCATCTCCCCAAGTCACAACAGAGCCTTCGTCAAGAATAGCTGCAAACGCAGTGCCAGTGGCGTGGACCTGCTGCACATTCTTCAACTGATCCTGCACGGCACTGCTGTCACCGCCAAAACGAGCATCTCCCCAGGTCGCGACAGAGCCATCGCCGAGAATGGCAGCAAAAGCACTGCCAGAGGCTTGAATCTGCTGCACATTTGTCAGCTGGTGCTTTACAGCAATACTGTCACCACCCCGTGCAGCATCACCCCAAGTCACCACGGATCCATCGCCAAGAATAGCTGCGAAAGCAGTTCTAGTTGCTTGGATCTCCTGCACAGTCTTCAGCCGATTCCTCACAGCCCTGCTGTCGCCGCCGAGCGCAGCATGACCCCATGTGACGACAGATCCATCCTCAAGAATGGCAGCAAAAGAGTGGTGAGAGGCTTGGATCTGCTTCACGTGTTTCAACTGATCCTGCACGTTACAGCTGTCACCGCCAAAAGTCTCATCTCCCCAAGTCACGACGGATCCGTCGCCAAGAATGGCAGCAAATGCATGCTTAGAGGATCGAATTTGTTGCACATTCTTCAGCTGATCCTGCACAGCAGCACAGTCACCACCACACTCAGCATCACCCCATGTAACTACGGATCCATCTCCCAGAATGGCAGCAAAAGCCGTGTAAGAGGAGTGGATATCCTGCACGTCCTTGAGCTCATCCCGCACGGCAATACTGTCTCCACCGCACTCAGGATCACCCCAGGTTACGACAGATCCATCACCAAGAATAGCAGCAAAAGCGCTGTCATTGGCTCGGATCTGCTGCACGGTCTTCAGCTGATCTTGCACAGCACTACTGTTACCGCCGCACTCATCATCACCCCAGGTCACGAGGGATCCGTCAGAAATAATGGCAGCAAACGCGCCTGTCGTGGCTCGTATCTCCTGCACGTTCTTTAGCTGGTCTCGCACAGCCGTACTGTCACCACCAAAGTGGGCATCACCCCAGGTCACTGCGGATCCATCTCCAAGAACAGTGCAAAAAGCACGCTCGGAGCCACATGCTTGAACCATGTTGATGTGCAGAATCAGTGAGTCACCGTGTCGCAGAGTGCAAGCTTCGATTGCTGCATTTCTGTCCAGAACACTTCCAGATGAGCCCAACAGGCGCCCTCTTCCGACTCCAAGCGCGGTCTGTGCCCGACATGTCAATATGTCAACCTTTTCACCCAACCTTACGTTCACAGCAGCTGTCTTGCCACTGAGCAACCCAACTGACACGGTGATCGACATGCAGCACGGGGCTAGTGTCAAATCCACGGAGAATCACCGATGAAGTCTCCTCAACACGCGTGTCCTTGTTCTTCGTGGACTCGGACAGTCAGTGCAGGGGCCCTGTTATGACCCCTTTTCAAAGCAGGGTAGGGCAGTAATTATGGGTGTACCTGAGCCCCATGTAAACAAAGGCTTCAGTCAATTTCTATGGGTGGGATCGCTACCTTGCACTTCTCGCTTGGGCTCAGAAGTCCCCAGAGACTCCAATATGCATTAATTCAGGAATATACCCTAAACATCCCTAAACCATAGTAGGATCCCTAATACGATTTAAGGTGTATTCCTTGATTACCCAAAGGCCCCATGTACCTTTATAGTAGATACCTACGCCTTAAAGGTGTCCCTGTATAGGTACTCTAAGGCTTAAGCATATACTATATGGATACATGGAGCCTCTCGGTAAAGGATATCCTTCGGTTGATGAACTGATGATGTAAACCCTGCATTACCCATATAAAGGAACATACCATATTTCCATATATTTCCCATATATAGGGTCATTAAGGTAATGCAGGATTTACATCATCAACCGTTCCTAAACCGCCTTTGCAGGGGATGCCAGCCCATTAATTCTGTAAGGCGGGAGTCCGGCTGGCCAACAATGGAAAGGCTTTCGGGAACCCTACTAAAACCCTAGTACCCAATCCCTATGGGTCCATGTACCCAAATAGTATATACTTCGGCCCAAAGTACCTATATAGGGACTACTTTCAGGCCAAAGTAGATACTATCTGGGTACATGGACAATTAGGGAATGATACCCAATGGCTAGATTTCTGCACTATACTCCTACTTCCGCCCGGCGCGGGCATAGCGTAGGCTTCCCCCGCTACCTGTCCCTTCATCGACAAAACACACTATTGCATAACTTGTTGTTGTTTGGTGAGCTGGTGGGCCCCAGCACTAATCAGCCTCTCAAGTTGCCCGTCTAAAGGGAAGAGCAATTCCAGCAAGCATGCAACCACAAACAACTCACAAACTAGCCCACCACTGTGCGCTGTCTGACTGGGGAGCCTCGGCCAGCGTCGCGTCGACTGTTACAGCCATCGAAACCTCGGCGGAAGTTCCAGTGGAGGCAGCCCAAATATCATGAAATATCATACCAGTAGAAGGCTACCGATGAACATCCGGATTTTTTACTCACTCAGAATAATAACTAAATAAAAATAAAAACTCTCGGAGTCCTGTCCCAACAATTTTGACACCACTGCCTTTTCCCTCAAGCGGTATGTTGCTGCTTCCCTTTCTTTGCGTTCATCTGCTCTACTATCGTGAGCATCCCGACATTGTTGCCCTCTCCATTGTTCAACCCTGAACGCTAAACGGCTAGACGCTACTAAACTTGACTTCCAAGAGAATGATGCGAATGGGACTTGGGCCTCAAAGGCGTACCTCAAGCCATGTGGCCATGGCGCTATATGGGAGTTTCCAATAATGGGGGACCCTAATCTATAGTACCCTAATTAGTAGGATTCTTGTTATACGGGTCTTCAAATAAGGTACCCCCAATTTTCGGAAACTCCCATGTGGTTGTATTGACCCTTAGGGTTGCATAGCTGCTTTGGCTCTTGCTGGGCATGGTGGCTAACGTAGCATGGAGAAGACCAGCCCCAACCTGTCGTTCTCAGTCAGACGGCCATGCTATGCGCTGTAATGGTGTCCGTGCTTGGAATATATTATAATAGAATTTCTAAAGAACCCAAACGGGCCTTCATTCCCCCTTTTCAATGCAGGAGGGACTTTGCGCAAGGCCTAAGTCTTGACGCTAGTGGCCCAACCTGCATAATCTCATATGGTAGGATGTTAAAAGCCGGAAGATGCTTCTTAGGTACCACATACCGCAACCCCATGACGCATCGTGACCTGGAGCCCTGCCACCCCATATTCCATCCATACTGAGCCCGACACAGTCCATCCATATCCTTTCTCAACCTAAGCGAAGCCTGTCCTGCTTTTGATGATATAAATCCCACATTACCCCGTCATAAGAAATATGCCATGATTCCCATAGTTGAGGGTCCTTTAGGTAATGCAGGATTTATATCCTCATCCTAAACCCTAAACCCCTATAGATTCCTTCAAGGAACCCCTTAAAGGTACCCCTATAGATCCCTTTGAAGGGACCCTCGGATTTATATCATCAACGTAGCCATAGTAGTCTCAGGATCAAGCTGGCATGCAGGTGATCTCATGCTTCGTGGCGCTTTGACGGCTTTGGAGCTTTGAGAGCTTCTGGGTTTAGGGTTTAGGAGTCGAAATTTTAAGGACTTCAGTGAGTCTGGCTCAAGCAGGCGTTACAGCTCCATCGTAAGCTTTCGGTGCGCTGACAACTCTATCCGATCCGATTGTGCCTTAAGAGCTCAAGGCTCTCAGGGTTGCGACCGGGGAGACAGGCTTTAGACTCATGTGTAGACCTTAAGCCACTTTGGACAGCTTTCCGGCCGAGCGGGGAGTGAACAAACAAGGCACAGATAGGTCCGCAGCTTCCGTGGGTCACTGACATGCTCCTTTCTTCCCCAAGACTTACCTTTGGTTAGTAGGGAATGGAAGAATGGTAGTACTAGTAGCTATACTTGTTATAATTGTACCCCATTCCGTTCCTCCATTCCCTACTAGCCAAAAGTAAGAAGAAGCCACAGAAAAGGACGATTAAAAGTTCCGATTACTAAGAAACCATAAGAGCCCAATAAGCTGAAAGGTTCGGTATTGGGGAACTAAGGCTCTGCTGAGTCCACAAACCAAAGCGCCACTTCAAAAATGAAATGGGGCTTTGAAAACTCGATCCCAGTTTTGGCGTATATCCTGGCAGGATATAGGAACCATTAAGCTGTTTGTAGGACCTTACATTTAGAAACGACTTTCGGCCTTTAAACTGCATGGAGTTGCCTGCAAGCTTGGGGCTTTGCTTTTGGCTCTCGTGGGGATCAGGGCCTGTGGGCCTGAATAATTAAATAGGGGTTCCTTTAAAGGGCTCCTATAAGGGGTTATACTTTTCATACAATAAGGAACCACCAAAATATTCTAGGTAATTTTTGAGGCCCCTATATTTGGGTGCTTATTTGGAATCAAGGAATCCGAAGCTGGACTGTGCAAGCACAACCTCCTTTTTTGTCAACGCAGTCGAGGCTTGCTACGAAACAAGCTCAAGTATGTCCACGTTTGCTGTAGGACTTCAAAATGGGTTCAAACTGCTAGAACCCTCACTTCTTGATGGTGCCCTTCAACACCACGGTGCCCTCCGGGGTGGGCTGTGTTTTGCTCTCGGTCGGGAAAGCTGGAAGACATGTGTCAGCTTGCATGCAAGCAAGAGGAGTTTTCAGAGGGGCCAAGAAACATTACAGTGAACACATGTTGTTTTGCATGCGTCATGTCAGCGACATACCATGATAATACTATTTCCTGCTGTCCTCGTCCAAGCCGTACTTCTTGATGACCTTGCGGTCATGGAGCATGTCGAACTCCTCAGTGGCATCCTTGCCGGCGAACATCATGATGCTCTTCTTACCGCCGGGGTGCTCGGACAGGAACTCAGTCACGTCCAACACCTGGTCACCGACGATGACCCAACAGTCCTTGTCGGTGTTGTGCTTTGCCACTTCCTCCGCGCTGACGGACATCGCACAGAAAGAAAGACAGTGTATGAGCGCCAAATCGTAACGGCTTGAGCCACAGACACTGCACACCAACGGCACTGCTGGGCATTGCTTGCCGAACTCGGGTGATTGACTCGGCGGGCTCTTCTGCGATTGCGGCTCGGGGTCTAGCGGCAAAGCACAACAAAGACTAAGGCACTTACACCTCTGAATCACCTATGGGCAAACGGACCTATGGGCTCAAAGCGCCGGCGCAGCACAACTGCTGCGGATGAGCCTACGCGACTGCAAGGCGGGTTTACGCTTCCGATCTCTTCACTTCGTGATGGTGCTGTGCAGCGCTGCAGTACCACTCTTGCAGTGGGCCCTTTTTGGTGCACTTATGTAGGGCTACCATACTTGCTGACTCTTACAGCTGCAAGTCTTATCAGCGTGGCCATCGCAAAGCCCGGTCAAAAAACACATATGGGGCTGGGGGCTTGGTGATTGGGACTTGGGATTTTCAGCACCGAACAGATCCGGGCTCTCTCTGCTAGAATCTTCGTATGCTCGCAGTGCGACCTGATATTGTTTTCAGGGCTCAGGCTTCTGATCCGGGGGTTAAACCCGGGTGTAGGGCTTCGGGGTTTAGGGGTTTGGGGTTTAGGGATTAGGGGTTTAGGGTTTAGGGCTTAGCTCCATGTATACAAGTAGTGCCGACTCTGGAGTCTAAAGTCTACAAATACGGTTGATGATATAAATCCTGCATGGCCTTAAGGACCCTAAACTATGGGAATTACGGTATATTCCCTATTATGGGTCATGCAGGATTTATATCATCAACCGTAGTATCTACTTTGGGCAATTTGGAGCACTGGGGAAATCATAAGAGCCTCGGGCTCTTGACGAGTGGCCGCTGAATTAGAAAGCTGTCCGACCGATCGAGCAGGTCATGATCCGAAAAGATCAATTAACATAGGTGCTTTACTAGTTAGAATAAGGTTTTGGGGTATATTCTACTACAAATATGATAAGGAACCTCCAAAATAGTCTGGGTAATTACTTATTAACACGCCTATATTTCCCCCAGTACCTGCTTGGAGAGTGACCCTTGGGGATTACACTGCTTAGATGAGGGGTTGGGGCATCAGGCAAAAGTGGATCTGCACCCCCATGAAGTCAGGCATTCCCTGTTGGATCCAACCCTACAAGGCCCCATCAATGCGATACATGTAGCCTGACGAAACGGATGCGCAGTCATACGGTGTTGCCCACTTGCGGAGGGCTTTGCGTTTGGGCTTTTGGGGCTTAGTGAGTGTTTGATTGGAATCAAGGAATCCGAAGCTGGACTGTGCAAGCACAACCTCCTTTTTTGTCAACGCAGTCGAGGCTTGCTACGAAACAAGCTCAAGTATGTCCACGTTTGCTGTAGGACTTCAAAACGGGTTCAAACTGCTAGAACCCTCACTTCTTGATGGTGCCCTTCAACACCACGGTGCCCTCCGGGGTGGGCTGTGTTTTGCTCTCGGTCGGGAAAGCTGGAGGATACGTGTTAGCTTGCACGCAAGCATGAGGAGTTTTCACGGGGGCCAAGAAGCATTACAGTGAACACATGTTGTTTTGCATGCGTCATGTCAGCGACATACCATGATAATACTATTTCCTGCTGTCCTCGTCCAAGCCGTACTTCTTGATGACCTTGCGGTCATGGAGCATGTCGAACTCCTCAGTGGCATCCTTGCCGGCGAACATCATGATGCTCTTCTTACCGCCGGGGTGCTCGGACAGGAACTCGGTCACGTCCAACACCTGGTCACCGACGATGACCCAACAGTCCTTGTCGGTGTTGTGCTTTGCCACTTCCTCCGCGCTGACGGACATCGCACAGAAAGAAAGAAAGTTTATGAGTGCCAAATCGTAACGGCTTGAGCCACAGACACTGCACATTACATGCCGAACTCGGGTGATTGACTCGGCGGGCTCTTCTGCGATTGCGGCTCTGGGTCTAGCGGCAAAACACAACAAAGACTAAGGCACTTACACCTCTGAATCACCTATGGGCAAACGGACCTATGGGCTCAAAGCGCCGGCGCAGCACAACTGCTGCGGATGAGCCTACGCGACTGCAAGGCGGGTTTACGCTTCCGGATATCTGCACTTAGTGGTGGTGCTGCGCAGCAGTGCCGCGATACCTCAGCTCTAAACCCCAAACCCCTAAACACCTGAACCCTGAAGCCCTAAACCCTAAACACCTAAACCCTAAAGCCCTAAACCCTAAACCCCTAAACCCTAGAGCCCTAAGCCCTAAATAAACCCTATAACTCACAGTTTTGGCCTCTTTTGCGCGGCTCCCGACACCCACGCTTTTGCTATTGAAAAAGAGCAACGATACTCAAGCCCAGGCTCCTGGTAGGATTCTTGCGGCCCCAAGCCTACTCATATCTTAGGGTTTAGGGCTAAGCGTACTAATTTCATAACTACTATATTAAAATTCTTGTATTATGCTTATCATCTTTATTAATTAATCTTATCACTATCAGTATTATGCGATCGACGAGAACTTCAATTCTATGGCTGTTCACCGAGATTGCCCTCTTAACCTTTTAAGCCCTAAACCTCTGAAGCCCTGAGGCCCGAAAGCGTGTCACGTGGGAGTTCCGAAAATCGGGGAACCGAATATGGTACCTTAAATAGTAGGATCCGTACTATAAGGACCCAAAATAGGGTACCCCCTCATTTTCGGAAAACTCCTAAACATTTATACAGCCCTTTAAAGGAACCCTGAGAGTACCCTTATAGTCCCCCTTTACAGGAACCCTAAAGGGACCCCTTATTTTCGGAAACTCCCACTTGAGCGTGAGACAGCTTACCACTTCGGCTCCACAGCCACGTCGTCGATTCATGTTCCGGTTGCAGTTGGCTGATCAGAAACCTCCAAAACCTTGAGGTATTAAGATTTTGTGGTGTAGGGTTTAGGGTTGAGATATGTGTGCGTTTATGTACGGATCCTTACTACAGTTTTCAAGCGCAAGCTTTGGTTGAAGAGCGGCTGAAGGCCATAAAACGAAACAGTTGTCGGGGTTGTGGACAAAGCCAAGACGCCCAAATCTGCTTAGCACGATCTTATATGCGTGCTCGAAACATGCGGCAAAGGGAACACGATCCCCTAAACCGACTATGCTTTATCCGCTCGCTAGCCGCTGGCTTCCCGGAGACTAGAGAGAGCCCAATATCCCTTAATTAAGGAATATACTTTAAATCATATTAGGGATGCGACTATAATTGATGGCATATTCCTTTTTAACTATGGCATATTGGAGTCTCTAGGTTCTCTGACAAGAGATAAGATCTATGATGTTGGCGGCGGCAGTGGCTGCATGGACCCGCGCCAGCGTTTTGTTCGCCGGCAGCTTTGAAAGAAATTTCAAGGGGGCTTAGGCCAATGTCTTGCAAGCCTAGTACACTGGATCTGTGTGCAGGGGTCCATGTCAACATTCTGATCTTGAGTGTTATCGCCTACTACAGCTACATCACTTTACACAGCAAGAACTGCACGAGAGATCCTAATTTAGGGTTTAAGGGTTTAGACCCCTGACCCTAAAGATCCGAATTTAAGGTTTAGGGGTTTGTAGTATTGCCACCCAGTCCTTCAACGCTGCGAGGCGAGCAATGGTTTCCTAGGCCTCGCAGCTCTAGAGATCTTAGTTCCTTCGCAGGACCAGGACCCCTCAAGTACCCTTTAAAGGGCCCTAATATTTTTCATTAAGAGGTCATTAGGGGCTGCAATACAGGGTAGTTGGGGGTCTAGGAAGATGCTATGGTTTAGGGTTTAGGGCTTAGAGTAGAAGCTCAAAAGTAGGAAACCCAATGGCCTCAATGATAGGGAATCCCAGCACTATTTGCTCGAAATCCGATTTCCCACTTTATGGGGTTTACTGTAGCCCTAGATACCACCTATTCAAAGAACCAGTGCATGATATAAATCCAGCATCACCCATAATAAGGAATACACCATAATTCCCATAGTTTAGGGTCCTTAAGCTAGTGCAGAATATTTCATCAACCGTAGTACTTAACAGAAGCTCAGGGCCCACCCTCGATCATGCCCTAAGTTCCACCCATTGAAAGAACATTAGCGGTCGATCAAGCATACATGTGTAGAGAGTCGGTTATCCGGCTTTGATGGCTGGCCACAGGTTGGCGAGTTTTTCTTATCAGCAGTGCCATGTTCGAACTCTTAAACAAGACGGAGACCCTAAAGAATCTACATTTTGAGGACTGTACCTAGAGTAGCCAATGTCACACAAAAGAAGAATATGACTTTAACACATGTAGGTACTTTTCCCTTTTTGCAGGTACCTAGGTTACTCTAGGTATAAGGAAGCCACCATAGTAAGGAGGATCCCTACAGAAGAATAGGTGTCTTTGGGTCCAGGGAGGGTGTGGGGTTTCCGACCTGGGTCAAAGGCGCAGGAGTTTCTTTAAGGGGTCTCCCTAATACTACCTAGGACTCTGGAGGACAAAGGCTTGGTCCGTTGATTCACAAGTATGGTTCTTGTCGCCTGTCCCAGAAATCGAGAACCTGACTGAATTTGCTCTCGGAAGCCAGAACGTCTTTCACCACAATTCCCAAAAGCAGAACCAGCCTAACAACCCAACCCCCCCCACGAACACCGCTCCCTGCCGTTGTGGCTGTGCCAAGCCGAAAGAGTTTCCTTTGGAGCTCTTTCGACCGCAAGAAGCGCGTCTCGGGTGCAGGTGCCCTCGAGGTTGTAGAGGGTCTAAGATTTAGGACTTCGAGGGCTGAGGGTTAACGTGCTCTAGGGGGTTAGGGTTTACGGTCTACAGCGAATCCCAGAAAGTTGGAACATGGGTTTAGGAGGATTAGTGCAAGGACCCCTTTTACTTTATTTCAAGGGCGTGAGAAGAATGCTGTTACAACTTTCTGGCTTCTGCTATCGGGGTTTGGGGCTTGGGGGTTTAGGGGTTAGGGATTTCAAGAAGAATGGATTGACCACGAAGGAAGGAACTTGTACTTTGGAAGGGTTGCCCTTGCAGGTCCTATAGTATTCGAGAGCACCAGCTCGTGAAATTTTGAGAGACACTGCTACGGATATACATATGAATATACATATATGTATATATATATATATACACATGATATATGTATATAGTTATATACATACATAACCACATGTACATTTTCGTTAGTTCACGGTTGCTACATACGTGTGTATGGATTGCAACACAGGTTCCGCGCGAAAGAACGCATGTGTTTGTGTATATGTATACACGTACAGATACACAGACACATCCCCATGTACGTACACATACGCATATACATGTGCATATACATGTAATTACATACACAAAGAACAACATATATACATAGATGTATACATGCATACACGAATAGATACATACATACATACATACACACATACATACACACATGCAGCCCCATGTATACTTACATCCAAACAAACAAACATACACATATACATGCGTATCACGTATATATGCGCACAAGTTATGTGCATCTAGATCACTAGATCTACACAGAGTCTGTTTATGCAAGTATGCGTAAATTACAATCACACAGATGCACTAATCCATGCGGACGGCGGCTCATAGTGTAGTACCTGCAGCGCCGCAACAACTACCTGCGCTGTACCTCCCTAAACCCCAATTCCCACAGCTTCTTTCTTCTTAGGAACTTCATCTATGATTGAAGCTTGAAGTAAGTTCCTTACTAGTAACAAGAATCCAGTAGCTGTAGTCCCGAACTCCGAAGCCCGCAATGAGCCAAAAAAGCACACCCTTACCCTGATCCGGAAAACCCGAACCTTGGAAGCTGAACCACACAATCCACAAAACCGTATCAACACTGTAAACTCTAGTGATCCGACACACAAATTCAATTCCCTCACACCCAGGCCATAACCAACTCCCATACCCTGAAACCTCGATAAGCCCTTATCACACCCTTGCAAGGTCCGGTACGACCCCTGCAGACTGTAGAGCCCCACTCAAGCAACATCCTACAAGCCCAAAACTCAAGCCACTAATTCTAACTATACCTTCCGAACCCTTATTATAGACTAATACCTCTGAACACCCTCAACCTCGACACCCTAAACCCTCAACCCCAAACCCAAGCCCTCAACGCCGAAACCCCAAACCTGTGCGTCCCAGCCCTGGCAGGGACCTCGGGCGAAGTCGTTGCCATCGGGCCAAGACTCGGAAGCAAGGGGTGTTCGGGATTTTGTTAGGTTCGGGTTTAGGGGTTTGGGATTTAGGGTGATTGGGGTTTAAGGTTTAGGGTTTTAGGATTTACGGTCTAGGGCTTATGACTGTCTATGAGATGCCCATTTCTTTCGCTCATGTGCTTTTTGGGAGTCCCTAAGTTTGCTTGCAGAATCTTCGGTTTAGGGGTTTAGGGTTTAGGGTTTGGGTTTAGGTTGTTCCCTAAGGCTCCTTCTACCCATATAGTAGCTACTTAAGCCTTAATGTAACCCTTTAGGGCTTAAGTATCTACATAAAGGTACATGGAGCCTTTGGGGTTTTGTATCACATGGTGGAGGGATGTCATTGATAAGAAAGCGCTTTCGGGGTTGTGCTTAATTTTGTTTTAGGTTTGTGGGTTGCTTTCGGTTGACAATTGCCCTTTGAAGGTAAGGTTTATTTTGTTTAAGGACTCTGTTGTGCCTAGACGTTTTGACTGTTCTAGGGCCAGGGTATATGCAAAGGATGCACGCCTCCTTTGCCAGTCTTCATTCAGCTATAAGGGTAAACCCTAAACCCTAAACCCCTAACTCTAAACCCCTAAACCCTAAACCCCTAAAACTCTAAACCCCTAAACCCTTAACCCCTAAACCCCTAAACCCTAAACCTTAAACCCGTAAACCCCAAACCCCAAACCCCTAAACCCTGAACCCTAAAAGCTATCAGGGAGACGGGTTTGGGAGGGTGTCAGGTTCGGAGCGGCAAATGCCTGGAGCTTGCAGGTTTCAGGACGAAGGTGTCCTAGGGATCCAAGGACTCATACAGGGTTCCTCTAGAGGGATCGATAAGGGGCCCCTTCAAGGGATCTATAGGTTCTAGGGATTTAAGGACTCGTATATTAAGGCTTTTGGGCCCAAAGACCATACTATATAAGGCTTTTGGGCTATTTTGACCCCTTGGGGTGTGTGAAGTTGCATAAACTTGCCTTTGGTTAGTAGGGCATGGAAGAATGGCTATAATTGTACCCCATTCCTCCATTCCCTACTAACCAACGGCAAGTAAACTGTATAACATAGAAAGCAGATAATAGAAAGTGGCTCTACTCTCTCATATGGTAGTGTCAGTGTATAACATAGAAAACAGATAACCGATTAAAACGAGAGTAGTTCGACTAGCTGATATGTAATGCAAGTTGCAGAACGAGGGTTCCGTTCGGGCTGACCGGGGTTCCTGATGGGTTTGGACGGGTGGGTTGCCCGGACTTCTACCATAACCGAAGAGCACACGGCAATTACCGCGCAATTAGGTATTTGGGCTTGGTGTTTATGCTTGAAGTTAGTAACTGGAGGGTATATTATTGCTAAGTTCTTGGACCCTGGTAGGAATACGGTGCTTCCAAAGCGGATTGCTGCAGGTTCTCTGCACGTTGCCTGGATTCCTCACGGCAGCTCTACCCTTCACCCTTGAACGCTACACCTTTAAACCCTAGAAGCACTAAATCCAAACCCCGAGCAGCCTAAACCCCAATCTCTCTAATCCTCGACACACCCCGACGCGCTGCCTCGGGGAGTCCTGCCCTAGCTGTGTCCATCCAGGGCGCCACTCTTCGCCCGGGCCTCAAAGCCACATTGTGTGGACTTAACCCTAAATTCCTGAACTCCCAAACCCTAAACTTCTAATCCTGACAGCCTAGAGCGGTACAGCTTTACGGTTTTAGGCGTTGGAGGATGCATTGGTCTGGTCTCTGTGGATTGAAGTTTTGAAGGAAATCAGAGCTTGGGACGATAGGTTTACGGTTCAGGGGTTCGGGATGGATAGGCTACAGTTGGGTACATGATGTAGGGGCCTCAATAACTAGAATAGGCTTTTGGCGCCCATCGTACTACAATTATAATAAGGAACCCCAAAATAGAGTTAGTATTTATTTAGGTCTATATTCCTTTGAAGCACCAAAGTTTAGGTTTTTGGTTGCGAGCTTCCCGGCTCGGCGAGTCAACGGAAACCCGAGGGACACCTTGACGATAGAACATGTTATGCATATGCTTTGCTTGTATATACAAACATATGTACACATACATAGAAAACATACAGATGTGCACATGCGAATATGTGCGTCTGGTTTTATATGCTTACATAGCTATAACAGGTTACTCAGGCTCGTCAGTACAATCTCGCCATGGCCATGACGAAGCATGCTGCCTCCAAGCAAACTCGGAATACATATATGGATAAATATATATATATATATATATATATATATATATATGCACGCACGCATACATTCATACATACATGCATACATACAGACCGACAAACATACATACATGCATGTATATATGTGTGTGTATATATATGCATGCACACATACTTACTAACATACATACAAAGATTTATATACACATTGCGGCCGCTGTATCAGACGATCTGTCTCTGAAGCAAACTTAAATGCTGAATCCTGAAACCCGGAAATCATAAACCCTGGAACTGGAACCCTGAAACCGTCAACATACCCTTGACACTCACAAAAAAGCCCTAACCCCTAAACGCTTAAACCCACAAACCCTAAACTCGAAGCTCCAGAATAGAACCTTTGATGTAAAAGAAGAGCCCTTGAAGCAACCCTTCACACCCTAAGCCCCGTCCTTTCCGGGTCTGAGAGAGAGGCCAGGGACCGTTTCGCTTGGACTGCTGAGCGCCTCAGGAGCTATTCTTGTCAGTGTTTCGGGTTTGGGGCTTACCGGGTTTAGGGTTTAGGGTTCAGGGGTTTAAGGTTTAGGGTTCAGGGATTTAAGGTTTAGGGTTTAGGGGTTTAAGGAATAGGGCTTAGGGACTTAAGGTTTAGGGTTTAGGGGTTTAAGGAATAGGGGTTTAAGGTTTACTGTTGAGGGTTTAGGGGGTTAAGGTTAGGGTTTAGGGTCTCTTACGGTACATGATGGTACATTACTATGGTATGTTAGTCTCGGATATTTTTGTAGTGTAGTTCTGTGTATTAGTCTGAATCATGATCCCAGTACATAACTACAGTCTATTCTTGCAGACCACAGGCCCCACATGCTAAAGGTTGATTGCAGGATCATCGGCCGTCGTGAATACTTACCAGGCATAGTTGCCTGGTTTATAAACCTAGTTACAAGCAGACATGCAACAGGTCGTGCAGCACTACCGACCACTACTGACAGTACACGTGTGGGCATAACCTGAAACCGCTTTCACTTCGCACGACAAACAGCATCAGAGAGCCAGAGGCTTGGAGCTACCGCATTGTTCAGCTGGTATTGCACATATACTACTAGCACCACCGCGGTGATTCATCACCCTAGGCGACGACAGATCCATCGCCGAAAATGACAGCAAACGCGATAAAATTGGCATGGATCTGCTGCACATGTTTCAGCTGATCCTGCACAACACTACTGTTGCCACGATTCTGAACTTCACCCCAGGTCACTACAGACCCGTCGCCAAGAATGGCAGCAAAAGCGCCAGCAGAGGCTTGGATCTGCTGCACATTCTTTAGCTGCCCCTGCACAGCTCTACTGTTACCACCAGAGCGAGATACACCCCAGGTCACTACAGACCCATCGCCAAGAATGGCAGCAAGCGCGAAATGAGAGGCTTGGATCTGCTGCACATTCTTCAGCTGCTCCTGCACAGCACCACTGTCGCCGCCATGAGCAGGATTACCCCAGGTCACGACGGATCCATCACCAAGAACGGCAGCAAGCGCGGAATGAGAGGCTTGGATCTGCAGCTGCTCCTGCACAGCACCACTGTCGCCGCCATGAGCAGGATTACCCCAGGTCACGACAGATCCATCACCCAGAATGGCAGCAAAAGCGCTGTTAGTGGCTTGAATCTGCTGCACGGTCTTCAGCTGCTCCTGCACAGCACAAACTGTCCCCGCCATGAGCAGGATTACCCCAGGTCACGACGGATCCATCACCCAGAATGGCAGCAAGAGCACTGTTAGTAGCTTGAATCTGCTGCACAGTCTTCAGCTGCTCCTGCACAGCACCACTGTCCCCGCCATGAGCAGGATTGCCCCAGGTCACGACGGATCCATCACTCAGGATGGCAGCAAAAGAGCTGTTAGTGGCTTGAATCTGCTGCACATTCTTTAGCTGTCCCGGCACAGCAGCACAGTTGCCGCCATGCCGAGCATCACCCCAGGTCACTACAGACCCATCGCCAAGAATGGCAGCAAAAGCGCCAGTAGAGGCTTGGATCTGCTGCACATTCTTTAGCTGCCCCTGCACAGCGCTACTGTTGCCGCCATACCGAGCAACACCCCAGGTCACTACAGATCCATCGCCAAGAATGGCAGCAAACGCGCTGCGGGAGGATTGGATTTGCTGCACATTCTTCAGCTGCTCCTGAATAGCTCTACTGTTCCCACCAGAGCGAGATACACCCCAGGCGACGACGGATCCATCACCAAAGATGGCAGCAAAACAGCGCGATGTGAAACCTGCTTGTACTTGAACCACACCTTGGTGCCAAATCAACGAATCTCCATCCTGCAACCCGGTTGTCCTGATCAGGGCGGATGCATGCAGAAGGTTCCCAGATAAATCCAACAGTCTCCCTCCTCCAACTCCAAGCGAAGTCTGGGCCCTCAGTTTCAATGCGACAACCTCTTCGTCCAAACCTGCTTTCACTTTAGCCGTCATGCCGCTGAGCAGTCCAACTACGACAGTAATCGCCATCTTCGCTCGTGGACAGTGCAAGAAGCTTAAGCCGAAACTCTGCAAGCATTGTCGTAACCTTGATTCATACGTCTACACTTGCGCCTGTTGACCTCAAACTACACAAACCCTACATGCCTTAAACCCTAAACCCGAAAGGCCCTGAGCTTTGCATCGACTGACAGAAGGCAGGCAGCTTCATAGAAAACCTGGACTGGGTTCGTCTTTTCCACGAGGCAGGGGAAGCCACATGTTTATCGGGCCCTCAGGCCGCCTCAGGCCTGAGTGTTTTGGGAAATCATCCTTGGGTTCAGGAAAGATGGATTCTCCCACAGTGCTAGCGGCATTTCTTGCGCCAGCCGGCTGCATTGTGATTCATGACCCGTTCCGGGAAAACTCTGCAGAGCCATGCAACAACTGCTCACGAATCCAGACTCTCAGGTGCTATCTGCTAAACCATTGTGAGGCCCAGATTCTCAGGTGCTAAACCAGTATCACACACCGCCAAACCCTATTCTGACTATTAAGGCTGCTGCATTAACATTTTCACTACCGGCAGAAGACCCTTGGCAGCCGCAGCAGGACGCTCAAACATCTGCGCAAGCTAGCAGCTATTCTGACTCAAAGCCTCATCACACGCAGGGTTTTAGGGTTTACGGTTCAGGGTCTTAGAGTGGTTTAGGTCCATCCTCACCCACGAAATGCAGAGGATGCAATACCTAACAGAAACAATGGGCTGCAAAATCTCAAATTTCTATAAGGCTCTTACTAAACCCTTGTACGCGCCATGTGTGAACGTCCTGTGCGCCCTGCACACTGAGACCCAATCAAACCACATCTGCAGCCTGACATTTCAAACCACCTCGACGATAAGAAGAACCACAAGATCCGATACACATCCTGGAAAATATTTTGAGATTTGAATACGATAAAACCCCATCGAGCCACCCTACTAGCAGTAAGTTCCTGAGTCCACCCCAAAAAATTCTAGATCACTTAAACCCCAGGCCCTTGAAATCCTAGAACCTATACACCGTACAAGCCCCCAAACGCATATAAACCCAATCCTGAAACTGCGCCATAAACTATCTTACACCTTATAAGCCTGATCGAAACCCTTAACCTTAAAACCTACAGCCTCAACCCCTAAAACTCTTGGCCCTAAACCCCGAAACCCTGAGCCTTAAGCCTTATAAACCATAAACCCTGAGCCCTAAACCCGAAAACCTAAGCGCCCTAAGAGCTAAAAGTTTACAAACCCTAAGCCTTTAAACCAATATCCCTAAACCCTAAAACCCTACGTCCGACACGCTAAAGCCCTAAGCCCTAAACCCTAAAACCCAATGCCCGGAACGCTAGAACCCAAAGCCTTAACCCCTAACCCCTAAAACCCTCAGCCATAAACCCTAAGCCGTAACCGCTAAACCCTAAAACCCCAAACCATAAACCTGTACAGTCCCTGAGGGGCTCGAACAAAGCCACAATAACTGGCCTATAGTATATACTTAGGCCTCGAATTGCCTATAACGGGACCCCTGTACGGGTCTTGTATCTACTATTTGGGTACCATGGACCCATATACCCTAAACCCTATAGAACCCCTTAAAGGAACCCTCAAGGGAACCTTTACATGAACCTTACAAGGGTACATGGGTGGTTGTCAAAATTATGGTCCCTTTTGGGGCCCTTTTAAAGGAGCCTTGGACCCTTAGGGTACCCTATAATGGACCAAAAATTGGGTATATAAACTAAGGTTCTATACCCAGGAGTCCTTATTAAGGGTCCCTCCTTTTGCCCTTGGACCTTACCCTAAGGCTCCGAAGAGGGAATTGGGATGTCTGGGGGAGGGTTTGGGCTTTGGGGGCTAAGGCTTGGGATCTCACTACGAGGGCCCAGGAGCATTAGGGAGGGTAACTCAGGCTCCATGTGCCCATATAGGGTTCCTTTAAAGCGTTCTATAGGGTTTAAGGTATAAGGCTCCATGTACCCACATAGTATACTAGGATGCCCAGTAACCGAGGAATAAAAAGGCCTCTCTTTTTGGTATTGGGTAACTTTATAAGGAACCTAGGACTACAAAAAGGGAATAAGGGTACTACCGGGCATCCTAGTATATACTTAGGCCTTGGACCTTAGGGTAACTCAGGCTTTGACTAACAGGCCGGCTCCTTCGCCGCGGCGCGGATCGAGGCCTGGCTTCGGCTGGGGGTACTTAAAGGGTTTAGGGTTTGGGGATTTTAAAGGCTTTGGGCTTTAGAGGTTTAGGGTTTTAGGGTTTAGGGTTTGGGGTTTAAAGGCTTTGGGCTTTAAAGGTTTAGGGTTTTAGGGTGTAGGGGTTTGGGGTTTAAAGGCTTTGGGCTTTAGAGGTTTAGGGTTTTAGGGTTTAGGGTTTGGGGTTTAGGGTTGGGTTTAGGATTTGGGGTTTAGGGTTTAGACGTGTAGGGTTTGGGGTTTAAAGGTTTAGGGTTTCAATTCTTTGGGTTTAGGGTTGAAAGGCTTACTTGGAAGGGCAGGGGACTTAGTAAGTAGGTTATAAGTAGGGTTATGAGTACCCTAGATGGAGTTACCCCAATTATAACCCTACTTATAACCTACTTACTAAGTCCCCTGCCCTTCCAAGTAGGTTGTAGGGCTTAAGGGGTTACCTTCTTCACTGGGGCAAGGGTGGCCATAAAGGGTGCTGTGACGGTTAGTTGCGAGAGGGGCTCCCTGGGGCAAGGTTGAAGGTCTTAGTAGGGTTTTGGACGGGGTTTAAATGTGTTCAGGCTTTGAGGTTTAGGTCTTTGCATGTGAACTTTTATGAGGGTTTGGGTAAGATTTTGGGTAGAATTTCTCAGACCCTAACCCCCTAGGGGTTTTGGCTTTATGGCACGGTGTCCTGAATTTATCCTGTGCATGGTGTGTAAAGGCAGGCCTAGAGCTACATGCGATTTCGCAGGATGTGAAGACTTGCACAGAGAAAAGGCCATGAATCATACAGTTACATGCATCTACAAACTCTAAATGTATACATATGTAATCATCAAGATGAATATAATAGTAATCACTTTACATGTATATATATACACACACATACAGATTGCTTGCTTGCTGGCGTGCTTGCTTGCTTGTTTGATTGATTGATTGATTGATTGATTGATTTTTTGATTGATTGATTGATTGATTGATTGATTGATAGATAGATAGATTGATTGATTGATTGATTGATTGATTCACTGATTCATTGGTTGTGGCAGGCGCTTTGTGAGATGGTACGAGCACCGTGTGACAGTACATGAGTCGTAATTCACAAGACACAATAGAATCTTTCTCACAGGCGCCGTACCCATGCCCTCGCCTTCGCTGCTTCTGATACAGGGCTCCTGTTAGGGAGTTTAAATTACCATCATAAGGAAACCATATTAGGTACTATAAGCCCCTATTATGGTAACCTAAAGTAAGTCCATGAACGATAGCTCAGGACAAACTTGCCTTGTTTTTCGTGTAAAGTGGTCCATGGGCTTGAAACAAGCCCCAAGGGAGTTCTCATTTTTCCGAGGTGGATTCAACTGCTCCGAAAGCACCTTAATTATGATTGATAGGCTCATTCCGGCTGATATAAGGTCCCTATAAAATGGGCCTATCAAGGACACATGTCGCTGTTGTTATCCTTATTATTGCGCATCTTTTTGCACCCCTACCAGCCCTAAGCCCACTACCCCTAAACCCTAAACACAAGATCCTTAGTCTTGCTTTTAACTGTTCATCCCTCGTTATGCCCGTCAAAGAAGCAAGCAAGGTTTGGGCCCCGCTTCCCTTCGGAAGGACTCGAAGCTCCCAGGCTTGGCTTCTGAAGCTGCGCTCGATTCAGGGTTTAGGGGTTCTACTCGAAAGATATGAGTACCCATACACTTACACAAAAAACGAATTGTAGGTCCAAAACCGTCAACTTACAAAGCGCGGAACCCTCTAGCTGCACCTGGGGCTGTCCAAGTTGAGCAGGGTAGGTGGCATCTGATGGCCCTGGCTGTGTAGAGGACTCGGGCCGCGGAGGGTACTAATATGGTAGATACTTTGGCCCCAAAGTACCTATATAGGACTCCTTTCGGGCCCAAGGTACTTACTACCCCAACAAGCCACAGAAATAAAAGGCTAAACTTTCCTATTCCTACTAATCGATAGAACCCACAAAGTCTCAAGGTTAGGTATTGGGGATCTAAGGCAGATCCCTTAAAGGGGCCCTTCTAGATCCCTTTAAAGGAACCCTGTAAACCCGTAAAGAACCTAAGGATCCCTTTTTGGGGATCTAAGTTGCAGGGTATGAACTCTCAAGGTACATGAGCTCGTAGGAGTGATGCACGTGCAGGTCAAACGGTTCAGGGTTTAGGTTTAGGGTTTAGGGTTTAGGGTTTAGGGTTCAAGGATCGAGCCGATAGCTTCGAGCTTCCACTGCCACTTCCGAAGCCAGATGTACTACAAGGGCTGTACAATTAGAATAGGGTTCCTTTAAAGTGGTCCAATAAGGTTTACTATGGGGTTTACTATAAGGGTAGAAACAACAACTCAAGGACATCGACTTCTCATGGGCTGTTCAGCCTTTTTCCCGTGGCAGACTGAAGAGGAAACCCTTAAGACAATGTGCCATGAACATGTGTTTCCACAACTTAATTTGTAAAATCTCTTTAGTAAGGCTTACCGCAGAGCCATCCCGGAAGAGAAGAAGGCTATGTACAGGGATCAAGAAATCTCATGAGCAGGAATAATTTCGGAATGAAGCCTCCAAATCAACGTGAACCCCCCGACCCTACACACCCTAAACCGTACCTTGTACCTGAACCCTAAAGAACGAACCGTTTTGGAGTTTCGGGCTTTGTTATAGCCTACTTGTCGTGTATCATGGGGAACTAAAGCTTAACCTTTTTGGTTATATAGGGATTACATAGGGACTATACTATCGAAAAAGGTCAAAGGTTACCTACTCTACTACTAGGTGAGCTCGCGCAAACGCAGGAGTCCAAGTACGGGGCGAAGCCTAACCTCGCGCGCCTGGCTACAGGATTCGACGTCAGGTTCGTAGAGGTTTGAGACCCCTAAACCCCCAAACCCCCAAACCCCTATACCCTAAACCCCTAAACCCTAAACCCCTAAACCCCTAAACCCCTAAACCCCTATACCCCTAAACTCCTAAACCCCTAAACCGTTTCGCTGGGTAGCCAGTCTAGCGCCTCACAGAGCCCCAACCCGATCCGGAACTTGCATGGAGATTGCACGGGCGGGTTCTACCCAGAGTTTATAGGGTTTAGGGTTCAGGAGTTAGGGTTTGGGAGATAGTTCTACTCAGAGTTTATAGGGTTTAGGGTTCAGGAGTTAGGGTTTGGGAGATAGTTCTACTCAGAGTTTATAGGGCTTAGGGTTCAGGGTTTAGGGTTTGGGAGACAGTTCTACTGAGCAGAATTAAGCGTTTGGGTTTTAGGGTTTAGCGAGAGTTTGTGAGGTCTCCCTGGAGGATTTGTTTTTGTTGATGGGGGGGTGCTTCACGAATGAGCTTACAAGTAGGAGTATGGCAAAGGTCGTCGTATAATATAATATAATATAAATAAATAAATAAATATATATATATATATATACAGATGTTTATGCATTCATACATACCTACCTACATGCATCCATACATGCATGCATACATGCACACATGCGTACATACCGCGTCTTTGCTTGCGCATACCAAGATCCCAACCCGAGGACTTCGTGCACTTGAGTCGTAGACTTGGAGAGGGGCCCTAGATGTAGAGTTTGTGCTTATGATTGTTCCCTTAAGGGTCCAAGTACCTAATAATCATATACTCTCCAAAACAATTAGTCTACATAACTACCCTAAACTCTAAAGCGTAGACCCTAATTATTGGGTCCTTTGGACCCTTAGGGTTCAGGGTCTACGAGCTAGAGGCTCAAGGTTTAGACACGGCGGCTTTCATTTTGCTGCGCCGCAGGAGAGGCCGGCAATCTGAGGCCATGTTCTTTCATCTTCATGGGCGTGGTACTATAGGGGCTGAAACAATTACCCATACTATTTTGGGGGTTCCTTATTATAACGATAGTATAATATACCCCCAAACCCTCTTCTTTGTGTTCAGGCCCCTATAATACTCGTTAAAGCTTGGGCCAGCTATGGTTTAGGGTTTAAGGTTGTCTGGTGTTGCTAAGACAAGGTGATGGCTGAATCATGTCAAGAGGTTCAAAGCCACAGTAACTAGGGTTTAAAGGGCGTAGGATGTGGAACCCTAACCTGTGAACCGTTAATTGTTCAAGTATGAAATACATTGACGATTCCCTGGTTACACCACAACTATGCCACATTAAAAGACTCCGGTCAGAGCTATCTTAGGCTACAGTGTAGTATGTAGTAAGTCTTCCATACATCAAGAGTTTAGTGTTTAGGCTTTAGGGCTTAGGTTACCTCCTAAAACAAGCTCCAAAACTTCTGGAACCCGGATAATATCTTTAAAGTACCCTTGGAGTACCTCTGAGTATCCTTCCAGTACCTGGCCATGTCGAGCCGGACCTTGAGGCGGAGGATAAGAGATGCACCCGTAGCCCTGGCTAGTAAGTAGGATTATCAGATTTATAAGTAGGGTAACGATAGTCTTATCTACTTATAACCTGAATTAAAGATTTATAAGTAAGGTAACGATAGTCATATCTACTTATAGCCTTATTTAAGGTACATATTTCCGTACTTAGTAAGTCCTCTAACATCCCGGGCTATGAACAATGCAATGTGGCATGACATAAGACAAGATCAGACGCGTCAGAATAATGAGATAACGTAAGATCACGTAAGACAAAGTAAAGATCCTACAGACGTTACATACTCACATCTGTACTACCTATATACTAGACACATAAAAGAGCCTTAGAGTAACCGAACCTCCAGACGCTTTGCACGAACAGCTGGGGTTTGGGTTACTGAATTCTTAGTAACGGGAAGGAAGCGGCGTGATTTGTTATAGACCTGTAGTATGGTAGCTTGAAATAATAAACTCCGAGCTGGAACTCAGAAGATACAAATGCCACCCCTTACGGTGCCTTATCATACTTACAATAATACAGAAACCCCTGCAAGAACCTAGGATGTGTCTTGTGCAGCGGCATTGATATCTAGGCCTTGAGATTCCAGCACATGAATGGGTCCGGGTCGACGCCTCCACGTTAGGACTGCCCTTCTTCGATTCTGATACCCTAATATGTTAGACTATGAACAAGCAGATCAGTGTGTACATAAATGAACATATGTATATATTGTGGTATTTACAATACTACATACACCCATGTATGCTCAAAATGATATGCTGTTGTATAGACTATACTATACTGTGTGCTTTAGTTTATACTCTAATATTCGCTCTGATCAACGCTATACTATTCACTAAAGTTTATTCAGCGGTACGATCTAAGCTATGACATACTTTAATGTCCCTGAACCATGAATGCTGTGTGGCCAGCCCTCTCAGGACGTCCGTGGAGAACCGCTGTCCATCTGGGATGCGCCGGGTAGAGGCTTGGTGAGCTTCTCAAACCTGTTGAAAAAGCAGCAGCTATGATTCTGTGATGACTGTGCTTCCATGCCATTCCTTGTCGTGTCCAGTTTTAATTATTGTTAATTCTGCTTCTTTCCAAGCTGTACGAATCTGCCTACTGTGCCGCTGACCAGTCGGTTCCTTTAATACATTCAGTGGTTACAAGTTGATTGGGTAGCGGATGATACTCACGCTGCTGTTCTGTTTGGCCCCATGCCACGTGGTTTTCGGCTTGGCTACTTCCAGCTCTAGATGCCTCAAGCGATGCACGATATTCTGTCCCTTACAGTTAAATCCGAAGTCGGGACGCTGGAATGTCTACAAGCATAGACTCCAAAGCAGCGACACCAAGTCGGCGAGCCCGTCATCTTACGGAGTTAACTTGTTTCTGACGTTTCTATAAACCTCTGATCTTGGACCCGGAATCATAATTCCAGTTTGATAAACCCTTGGGGTTATATTGCTGGACTTGTCTAAACCCTAGACCCCTAAACTCTGAACCCTAAACCCCTACACCTAAAACCCTGTCAAATTCCAAAACAAAACTTAGGATCTCCAGGGAGGCGGCCATGATGAGCTGCGCGGTGAGGCGCTGCCAAGACAGCACCTCGGTTTGAAGTGCTGTAGGTTTACTGTCTGGTTCTTGGTAGAGAATGGGGGAATGGATTATGGGGACGTGACTACTATTGGTGATTATGTAGGGACTACTAAAGGGATCCCCCCATTCCCTACTAAGCACCAAGGAGTCTAAGGGGTAGAGGTTCAGATAGAGTTAGGGTTCTGGCTTCCACTGATTCGCTTCTGAGGCGACGTCACTGTAGAAGACTGAGGTACGGATCTACTTACCTTTGGTTAGTAGGGAAAGGAGGAATGGGGTACAACTATGACTACTACGGTGGATGATATAAATCCTGCATTACCCTAAACTATGGGAATTATGGTATATTCCTTATTATGGGTAATGCAGGATTTTTTTTTATCATCAACCGTATTACTACCATTCTTTCATTCCCTACCAAAACCCTAAACCCTAAACCCTAAACCCCTAAACCCCTAAACCCCTAAACCCTAAACCCTAAACCCTAAACCCTAAACCCCTAAACCCCTAGACCGTGCCAGTCTAGGGTTTCCTGCTTCAATGCTTCGGCTTTTGGAGCGACCCCCCTTGTGGAAGCTGTGGGCTTCTGGAGTTTGAGCAGTACAGGTTTTTGCGCCCGTACACTCCAATATCTCTTGCCTGTGGATCCAAAAACCTACGTTTTTAAGGCTTAAACCCTCTAATTAAGGGGTCATAACCTACTATTTTGTAGGGTTTGGTGGTACAGGTAATTAAAGAAGGTACCTTGAATCATATTAAGGCTCCTGTCATAACTTAAGGCATACTCCTTGTAAAGGGATATTGGAGTCTCTGGGCGAGGTGTTAGGGATGGGATTCGGGTTTGAGGGATGTCGGTCGCTTGTAAGTTTAGTGAGTACAGACTTCAGGTTTGGATTTCCAGAATATTGGCACAGGATCCGGAGAGATGGACTTGAACATGCATCCCTCTTGCCCACTTTAGGTCCAAATGGGGAACAGGATCATCTAAACCTAGAAGTTCATTCAGGCTTTCTGGCCGAATCACGCCATTTGCGATAAACACGTGCTGCCGCCCACCCAATAATACGAAATATAAATATGCATATATATATATATATATATGTATGTATGTACTTGCTTTGACTTCATTAGCCGGGCGTCCTACGTGAGGCCCCGAAGCTAAACCGTGAACCATTGACGATCATGCTGTAAGTCTTTAACTCCGGGCCGTCCATCCCGAATCAACTCTAAACCCTAAGCCTGCAACGCCAAAAACACAAAACTCACCAAACCTTAACCCGAAATTCTATACCCCAAAACCCCACATCCTAACCTTAGCCGGTAAACCCATCCAAAAAGCTCTCAAAGAGCTATTAACCCGTAAACCCCTCCAAAAAGCTCTCAAAGAGCTACTGTAAGGGCCTAAATAATTACAACAAGGTTTTGGGGGGTTCCTTCTTATACTTATAGTACAGCATTACCCTCCCGAAACCCCGTTCTAACTATCTAGGTCGCTGTATAATGTTACTGCAGTGTCCATGCCAAGCAGCAACAGCCTCCGGGATGACACAACCATCATCCTGCAGGATTTTAATGACATAAGGTATATTCCTTCGATCATAGGAGGATCCCCAATATTGAGGGCGTCGGGCCTGGCCTTTAGGCTTTTGGGATATCTAGGGTTCAAGGTTTACAGGGTTTGGGTTTAGGATTTTAGCGATTGAAGTTCAGGGTTTATGGAATTCAGTTTTCAGGGCTTTAGAACTCAGCTAAGAGGCGTTGCCTGAAGGTTGAGGGCCACTGCAGCAGCTCCATTTTTTCTTAATTAAGGAATATTCTTGTAAACCATATTGGGGAACCTACTATAATTGAAGGTATATCATATTCTTCAACTAAGGGATATTGGAGTCCCCTACACCCTAAACCCTGCAGATCCCTTATAGATCCCTTGAAGGAACCCGATGTATTCCTTAATCAAGGGATAGTGGCGCATCCGGCTTCTGGGTTTCGGTTCTGTCGTTCTTCTGATACCGGGGCGCCCTGGGGCCCGAACCCTGAAAACACCCAGGGGCTTAGGATTTAGGGTTTAGGGTTTAGGGTTTTAGTGGGATTGAGGAAGTCTGAGGTTGTGGACAGCCTCGGATTTGGGAGTTTCCGAACATGGGGGGACCCTAATATAGTATCCTAAACAGTAGGATCCTTATTATGAGGGCCCCAAATAAGGTACTTGGAGGGTCGGGGGACTTAGTAAGTAGTTATTTTATAGACTTATAAGTATCATAACCCCAATTAGGGTCCCTTTTAGGGTACTTTTAAGTCTAGTACCCCCTAGTTTTCGGAAATTCCCCACATTTAGAAGAGCACGGGCTTCCGCATTTTGGAAGCCGAGTGTGGGCCTGGGGGGAAGGCTTCGGGGCTGGATCTATAATGGCTTCTATAAGGGTACTATGAGGGCCTTAAAGGGATCTATAATGGCTTCTATAAAGGGTACTATAAGGGTAGTTCTCTAAAGTAGTTAGGATCTATATATGGGCGGTTGTCAATATTAGGGCCCCTTTTTGGGTCCTTACTACACTACGGCATCCAATATTTAGGATACCCAAAAAGGGACCATAACTTTGACAACCACCCACGTTTCGCATCTCGGCTCTGCATGTGGAGTCGCGCTAGTCTTGCTGGTCCAATCCCAAATGGTTCTTGATTTCAAATAAAGAAGCGGGGAGGCCAACATCGACGATCTGCTCCACGTAGTCGTCCCACTCTTGGGGGGATGAGGTATGCCGCAATGTCGTCCGCAGTGACCGGTCAATGCGTCAGCTAAGACAGCCGCATGCTGGCACGTTTCAATTCCGAACATGACCATGTTATGCCCCAGACCGACCTGGCCCCCGGTTTGGAGCATTTCGCGATTAACCTCTGGGAGCCAGTCGATCTGAAGAAGATACGATCGCACACTGCATGGGATGACAAGATTTTTGAGCATCTCCTCCCTGGCCAACTGGTAGACTAGGATACCCAGTAACCTAAGAATAAAAAGGCCTCTCTTTTTGGTATTGGGTAACTTTATACGGAACCTAGGACTACAAAAAGGGAATAAGGGTACTACTGGGCATCCTAGTAGAAGTCAACAGCGACTGCAGCCTGACCACGGCGACCCATGCCATAGTTTTCATCATATGGGACTTTCCAAAAATTAGGGGTACCTTATTTTGGGGTCCTTATGATAAGGATCCTACTATGTAGGGTACTATATTAGGGTCCCCTCTTTTCGGAAACTCCCATATAGGGTTTAGGGTTGAGGCTTCAGGGTTGGACGTATAGTATCACAACATGCCTAAACCCCTTGGGGGCGGATGTTCAAACAGCCATTGGCAATGTCACGCGATGAAATAGCACAAACTGGGTACAAGAAGCCATGAATTGACGGGAGAGGCGCTACTGGGAATTTCTCCGAGAATTGATGATCGTTTCTATTAAGGTGCTCCATATCGGGTTTGATCAAAGGGTTTAAGGTCTTTCATACGGGGATTTGTTGAAATGGGGCCTGCGCTATCTGGGGGTCTTTACTTCAAAGGGTATTCTACCATTTAGGGTCTAAGCTGCCTCGTTTTGTATGCCGAATATAACTTCTAAGGCATGGCAGGATGTGGATGCAGAGGATATCGGACCCTCCAGCATCTCCATCCTAAGTATGCGTTGCGCTGTACAAACCCAAACCCGACCTGCCAGCACATGTCCAGGAATTTCCACATCCTGGACCCACCCCGACCACGCGCTACAACCATAAACCAACAAAGCCCTGAAGCCTGAAACGCCGAAACCCTCAACCACACATCTAAACCCTGATGCCTCAGCGCCTGTAAACCCTTAACCCCTAAACCCTGAACTCTAAGCCCTAAACCGTACACCCCGAAACCCTAAACCCTGAACTCTAAGCCCTAAGCCCTAAGCCCTAAACCCTTAACCCCGAAACCCTAAACCGCACAAACCCAAAAAATGCTGAAACCCTCGTTGCGACTTCTCCTCTGGCGTCTCGAAGGACGTCCTTTGCTCATGCGCAGATGAACCCCGGAGGCAAGAAACATAATATAGGGGTATGAATATCATAAGGAACCCCCAGAATAGTAGAGGTAATTCAGGTCGGAGCTTGGTCCGTTTCTGTGTTTGTAAAATGGGCCCCAACACCTTGTTCTAATTATTAAGGCCCCGCACACACTCCCGGAACCTCGTGCCCCACAAATCACATCAAACATCCCCGAACACCCGTTAAACCAAACACATTAGATCCTAAACCCGTTTAACCCTAGACCAAATCTTCTAGTCCGGAATACCAAAACAACGAGAACCCGTCCTTGAAAGACATTACCACTTGTAGAGTTTAGGGTTTACGTCTTGTTTGCACAAGGCTGCACCAGTCTTTACGGTTAGTACGTTCTATATGGAAACCTATATGGCAAAATATCACTCAGAAGCTAAAACAGGGGGTGGGGATCGCCGTGCGAGGCCAATCGTAAACCCTCGGTATACCCTGAAACCCCAACTTTCGAACCCAAACAGAGAGCCTTACAAAGAGCGGTCAAAGAAACCCTTAAAAATGAATCAAGCAAAAACCCTAAACCGTCCTAACCCCTGAACCCTAAACCGTCCTAAACCCGAAACCGTCCTAAACCCTAAACAGTCCTAAACCCTAAACCGTCTAAACCTTAAACCGTCCTAAACCCTAAACCCTAACTCCGGTCGAGGAGCTGGGCTGCATAACCGTTCGGAGCATGCGAGGTACTACCTGCCAGGTGCCGGGTTTTAGGGCTCCTGCGAGGTTTTGTTTGAGGACTTCCTGTTTAGGTTTATAAGGGTTTAGGGTTTATGGTTTCGGTTTAGGGTTTCGGGTTTAGGGTTAGGGTTTACGGTTAAGGCTTTAGGACTTAGGGTTTAGGGTTAGGGTTTATGGTTAGGGTTTAGGGCTCCCTCAAACGCAGTGGTTTTTAAGGTTTCTGAGCTTGGGGCTTAGCTGTTCCGGGCTTTCGGGCTAAGTCTCGGTTTCGCGTTTCTGGAATTAACCCAGAGACTCCAATATCCATTAATCAAGGAATACATACCCCTAAATTACAGTAGGCTCCTTAATACGATTTACGGTATATCCTTCAGGTTTTCAAGGCTCAGGGCTGCAGGGCTTTGGGGGCTGGCTGCGCTTCCCCATGCCGGAAATGTATCCCTAAACCCTACCTGTGGATCCAAAAACCTACCGTTTTAAGGGTCAGATCCTCTAATTAAGGGGTCATAACCTACTATCTTGTAGGGTTGGGGGATACAGGTAAACCCTAACAAACCGGGTGCAACGTTAGTCGTCATCTCGGAAACACTAAGCACAACATCCTGCAGCTCCGGTAAGCTTGATATCCAGTTTCCTCTTGCCCTGATGTAGGGGCCGTAGCAGTTTGAATAGGGCTTTGGGAGCATCTCATACTCGAATTTATACATAGGAGCCCTAGAGAATGGTATTGCACATTATTCAATCTTCTGCATTTGACTTCTAGACAACAAGAAAGCACATGACGCCCTGTTCTCTGTCTGGATCCTGTCCCCCTCTCCCAATGGCTCAAGGAAGGTTAGTAGTGAGGTTTCGGATCCCTTCCTGCGATCCCTCCTTTAATGGGTGACCCAGCCCCTTAGACCTGCTTTTGCTATGCGGCTTGGAACTATGTGGGGCGCTTAGTACTTAAAATAAGGGTGTGGGGTGTGGTGGTATATATATATATATAAGCATAGGTATGTAAGTATGTGTATGTATATGTTGATATTTATTTCAACATGAGTATTCGAAGGAACCCTGAAGAATTATGATTATTTATGTTCCGACATGTCATATTAAGAAGACTATGCAGAAAGCCGTGACATGACGCCCCAAGAACGGCCGGAAGCCCTTGCAGCCCACAAGCTCCAAGCCTCGACCCTCCAAGCAGACACACCCTGAACACCATAAAGCATGAATTCCCATCCTGTGTCCGACTTCTTGCCGCGCTTGGCCTTCCGTGTTGGGGGCTTGAGGCTTTCGAAGTTTTCGCGCTCTGGGGCTTTAGAAGGGTCTCTTCTAGTCGTCTACTTTTAGGCTCCATCGTAGTTTCCTTTTGGGGTTCATCTTTAGAATATTATAAAGGAATCCCAAAAAGGACCTACTATGGAGCCTGTGGGTAGAGTGTATGGGTTTAGAGATTTCGGTTGTTGGATTTAGGGTTCTGCGAAGCTGCCATGTGCCTTCGTGGCCCATAGTGGCACCACCCGGAACAAACACACGCAATGCAGGGGCGTTAATAACTAGAAGAGGATTTGGGGGTAGTTACATTAAACTGTAAATATAATAAGGAACCCCCAAAACCCTATGCAAATTACGAAGGCCCAAACATTATAATAATGAGCTCCCAAAAACCCCTACAACATAGAGCCCTATTAGAGATCCCTTATAAACTCCCTTTAAGGAAGCCTTTAAAGGGAACCGAAACCCATTATACCCTTATAGACCCCCTTTAAGGAACCCTTTAAAGGGAACCCTAAACCCTATTATAGATCCTCATAGACCCCCTTTAAAGGGAACCCTAAACCCTATTATAGATCCCTCATAGACCCCCTTTCAGGAGCCCTTTAAAGGGAACCCTAACCCCCATTAAAGAATATTATAGATCCCTATAGATCCCCTTTAAGGAACCCGATTGTAGTTCCTTATAGACCCCCTTTAAGGAACCCTTTGAAGGGAACCCTAAACCCTATTATAAATCCCTCATAGACCCCCTTTAAAGGGAACCCTAAACCCTATTATACCCTTATAGACCCCCTTTAAGGAAGCCTTTAAAAGGAACCCTAAAGCCACCTGGCCTTCACAGCTTTCCGCTTGCCGGGAGCCGTTTGAACTTCGGCCAGGAGCTCGGCCAAAGCCTCGCAAACAAAGGGGGTTGGGTTTAGGGTTTAGAGTTTAGGGTTTAGGTTAAAGGGATCTATACGGGTTTTAGAGGGTTCCTGAAAAAGAGTCTATAAGGGCTTCCTTTAGGGGGGTTATAGGGTTTAGGGGCTTATGTAGAGGTTTAGGGTTTGGGAGTTTTTAGGGTTGAGGGGCTAGGGTTTAGGGTTCAGGATTTAGGGTTTCGGTTGAGGGTTCCGTTAAGAGCAACTGTAAGGGTTGTATAACCTGACGGTTTCCTGTAGTCTGTAGGTTCGTGTTTGCGAACAAAAATGGTGCTGCCAATTGTGTTGGTTTGGCTTGGCTGGTTTGTCTGTGGTTCTTAGTGCGATAAGTTTCCTCATGAGGTCCATGGCAGCACACTCTCTCCAGTTTAGGGTCAGCCTCTGAAGCACTAAACCTAAAGCCGAAGCCTTGGGTCTTTTGAACCCTAAACATTACGAAGAGCCTCACAAGGGACCACCGATAGGAGCATCAATGATACTGCAAGATTGCAGCTGTGCAGCACTGCAAACGCAGATTGGGCCCCCACTTCTTGGTCGGCCGATTGTGGGGGGGTGTGTGTGTGTGTGTGTTGGACACTTCCGGCCTGTCTGACATAACTGCGCTACCTACACAAGAAAGCAACAACCAAGCAAGTTGTCCTTGAATAAATCGTGGATATAACTACTGCTGACTAGCAGTTTGCTTGACGACAGACCTGCATACGGTTGATGAAATAAATCCTGCATTACCCATAAGAAGGAATATACCATAATTCCCACAGTTTAGGGTCCATAAGGTAATGCAGGATTTATATCATCATCAACCGTACTACATACTACATACCCCCCACCGCCCACAACCTACACCGGCCACCGACTGCGACGAAAAAACACAACCGTGACGACGACCACGACGACGACAATGACGATGGCGACGACCACCACCAGTACTCCTCTAATTCGCGTCTTTCTCAGAATCATGTTAAGTTACTATTTTTCATGGTATCAATGTCTCACTATCATGCTAAACCCTAAACCCTCACGGTTCGGCATTCGCGTTTTTGAGCACACGAGCACCGGCCTTGTTTGCTGCTTCTTCAGCCACTTCGCATCGCGCCTCAGGTAGACAGAAACTACTATATACGGCCCTCCCTTTAAAGGGAGCTATAAGGTTGGAGCTTCGGGGTAAGCCGCAACCCAAAACCCTAGCAGCTAGTGTTGGCACCATCAAACTAAACAAGCGCGGCCAACGAGCTGTCAGGCCTCAACTTCTGACAACTTGTCAGAAGTTGCGTTCTTCCAGGCCCCCAAAACGCACACAAATCTCTGCACTGCATGAAGGCCCCAGGCCCAGTGCTTTCTCGAAGGCCCCCGAAAACTCACACAGGAGGTCTCCAGACACTGCGCAAAGACCCCAAAACACGTACAGGTCTCCGCACTCACAAAGGCCCCAGTGCGTTCTTCCAGGCCCGCAAAACGCACACAGGTCCCAGACTGCATGAAGACCCCAGTGCGTTGTTGAAGGCCCCTCAGAATGCACACAGGTCGGTACAAAGGCCGCAGTGCGTTCTTCCAGGCCCCCAAAATGCACACTTGCTTCATAAAATTGCAGTACGGTACTCTTCGAATTCTTCGTCATGTGTCTGTGTGGCTCTGTGCGTTTTTTGTTGCCTCAATAATGCATGACACGCTTCAACAACTCTTGCCCAACCCCCTTGATCCATGTGGCAACACGCTGGTCAACAACTCAGGTTGTGGGTCCCTACAAAAGCGCATGCGCGGACAATGGGGTACGTGGACGGTTGCGTGGCCTGCGTGGACGGATGGTGCGCGTGGACAAACACATGCGTGGACAAGACACTCAGCTGACAAGGCCTCATATATTCTCATGCTAGAAACCAGGCGACAAAAGTTTCGAACAAGTCAGGAGCACCCTTGGTGCAAAGATTCGCGACTGCATCCGCAACCTAAAAGTCAGAGTAGCATCATTTAACCTCGCCTTGCACTCCGGCACAACACCCCACCTTAAATTTAGGGTAGTCAAGGACCCTAAACCCTACCCCTATAGTTAAGGGTTCATGGAGCATGTGTGCGAAATAAACGGCAGAGCCCTGGATCGCCTGAGAGCTGGGAATGTCCGCATGAATCCGGTTTGAACACTTTAGGGTTTAGGGTTTAGGGGTTTAGGGTTTAGGGTTGCTATAGACTCCAAGATCCCTTAATTAGGGAATATAACCTTTAAACTATATTGAGGGTCCTACTATAATCTAAGGTATATTGATTAATAAGGGATATTGGAGTCTATGGGCACTGCCTCTTCCTCTTCAGTTTCTTGTCTATCAGATGTCCAGTGCGTTATAGAACGCAAGAACTGATCCTTCCATCTCGATGCTTTGTTTATAACGCTTCAGCTCGACCTTGCCACTCACCTAGCCCTCTGAGCCTCAGCCTCACCAACACCTCCAACCCCTGAATTCGAAACCCTAACTCTAAACCCTGACGCGGACATCCCAGACTCGAAAGCTCAAGCCCCCACTAACGCGTGGTATTCCCAGTGTTCGAACCCTGACACAGCAGCCAGCATAAGCCCCAAGCCTGAAAACACAATACGGAAACGAAGAAACATCGAGGGAGCGAACCCAAGGCCCCAGAACCTATATACTCAGATATGTCGGAAGCCTGTTGCCCCAAGCCGTGTTGTAGACCTTACGAAGCTCGGCCTAAAGCCGAAACTCCATGTCCATGCTTTTCCAAACGAAAGACCTGCAAAACTTAAGGGCTGCACGCGTTCCTCGGCTTCCATCATCGGATTAATGACGGCGTGGAAATAGGCCTCACCGTTCTGAGTGAGTACGGCAGGCTTTTCTAAGGGTGTCTGTAAGGCTTCTACCAGCGGGTTCTGCTGTTTTACTTCAAAGACTGTATGTAGCGAATGAGTTTGAGGCTTTGCGGTTTTAGGGTTTACCTTAACCCCAAAAAACCTACCTTTTTAGGGACTTATATAAAGAAATCATGTTAGGGGGGGGCCCTAAAAAGGTAGGTTAATTCGGGTCCAGGTAGGGTTTAGGGAGGCCAGAGCTTGGGACAGTGGGGCTAGGCATAGGTCTTTTGGTATTCCGGTCATTGACTCGCCATTTTTCCTCTCTCTCGCTCTCTCTCTAAAACCCAAAACCCTAAAAGTTGAACCCTTATCAAAGTCCTTATGGGACCTGTCAAAGGAACGCTTTGAAACTTTACAGGAACCCCTAAACCCTAGACCCTGAACCCTGTACCCCAAACCCTCAACCGGCAACTCTGAACCCTAAACCCCGAACCCCAACCCTAAACCCCAAACCCAAAGACCTACACCCCAAACCCTAATCTCTTAGGTCCATTAAGGAACTCTCCCAGCATGATACTACAGCGACAAGAAGGAACCACCAAAATAGTAGTGGTAGTATTCAGGCCCCTATGTCCGAGCCCTAGAACTTAAACACCCAAGCCCTAAACTCCAAAACTCTAAACTCTTCGGTCCCTTGAGGAACTCTTTAAGGAACCCTTGGGCATTTTCCTTAACTAGGGGTATTGGAACCCTAAAAAACTCCTCGGTCCCTTACGGAACGCTGAAAGACCCCTTCAGGGAAACTCCTAAAGGAACCCTTGAAAACTCCTTAGAGGAACCCTTAAGGAACTCTCTTAGCCGTCGCCCTAAGATAGTACCCTAAATAGTAGGATCCTTATCATAAGGACCCAAAAATAATAAAATGAGGTAGTCCTAGTTTTCGGAAACTCCCTATGAAATCCCTTAAGGAGCTCTCTTAGCATTATACTAAACCACCGGAATAGTATTGCTAATACTGCTAATATTTCAGCCCCTATATGAAGTCACTTCCCAGACCCCCGGGAGGATCCAAAAAAAGTGGATCCCTTAATGAGGGTTCTTATAATGTGCCCTTAGTAGCTCTCTTTGCCGTCACCTGGCCGATCTCCGGCGGGGAGGCTCCTGGCCTCAGCTTCGACGATTTCGGGGACTCCAATATCCCTTACTTGAGGAGGGTTCCTTAACAGTTCGAACTCAAGGAAATAAGGAATATACCTGCAATCATAATAGGGCATCTACTTAAATTTAAGGTATATGCCTCAATTAAGGAATTTTGGAGTCTCTGGGTAAGGGTTTAGGTTTCATTTTAAGACTTCTGGGGCGTTGGGGGTTAGGAGTGAGGGCGTATGGCTTAGGTTTCGCTTTAGGGTTTTCGGCGCTTGAAGGTCGGGGTTCAGGGTTGAAGAATCTTAGGGCTTCTAGGGCTTTGGGTCTAGGGGTTTAGGGGCGTGGGGGTTTTTGGGGCTTGGGGGTTTTGGGGGCTTTTAGTGCTTAGGGGTTGGGGTTTAGAGTTTGGGGATTTAGTGGCGGGGGGGTTTGAAATTAAGTTTGTTGGATGAGTTCTGGGATTTTTGAGGGTTTTGGGGTTGGGGTTCAAGGTTTTGGGGTTGCGCAAGCTTCGAATAGTGTTCAGGGTTTTCTTGGAAATCTACGAAGACCACGAGGTTGTTCAGTAAGGTCAAACCCTTAACCCTAACAACGTATGATTGGGTTCAGGGTTCCCTCTCTACAGACTCGGGGGTTCATTCTGGAATGGGATTCGCCTGACCGATCCTGGCCGCAAACGACACAGGCCTCACTGGGGTTTAGGCTGCTGCTTCTTTGAACTACTGGGACTTAGTGACTATATAGAGTTACAGTTCAGGCAACTACACTTATATGTACTTATAATCCAAATTAGGGTATTTATAACTGACTTACTAGGTCCCATGAACCTTGATAGGATTTTGGATTCTTTCCGAGGAACTACGATGGCTTTATCTGGCGGTGAGTGGGGTGTCGGTCCATAGCTCGTCTTCTTTCTCATGTGGCTCCGTGACATCGCAACACACCCTAAACCCTAAACCCCTAGACCCTAAACCCCTAAACCCTAAACCCCTAGACCCCAAACCCTAAACCCCTAGACCCTAAACCCCTAGACCCCTAAACCCCTAAACCCCTAGACCCTAAACCCCTAAACCGGCTCGAGTACTGCAGTAATGAATCCTGAAGGCTCACCGTGAAAACCTAAAATCAGGGCCTTCATCATCTAGGATACCCAGTAACCTAAGAATAAAAAGGCCTCTCTTTTTGGTATTGGGTAACTTTATAAGGAACCTAGGACTACAAAAAGGGAATAAGGGTACTACTGGGCATCCTAGTCATCAGGATAGGGCCCATACGGTAATAATTTGAGTAGGGTTCCTTTAAAAGGGTCTATAAGGGCTGCTATAAGGGACCTATAAGGGTACTATAATGTAGGGGCCTTCATCATTAGGATAGGGTCTTGGGGCCCATTATACTATAGTTATACGAAGGAACCCCCAATGTAGTATTGGTATCGATTTATGCCCCTAGAGTAAGCCCTAAACCCCATAGATCCCTTATAGATGCCTTAACGGAGCCCTTAAGGATCCCTTTAAAGGTAGTATAGGTCTGAACAGTATTGATAACTTAAGTTCTTTAGGCCCCTATAGTAATCCTACCCTAGGAGCCCCTATGGTCTTAACGCAATGCTCGGGGGGTTTAGGGTTTAGGGTTTATAAACCCTTGTGGTGCCGATACCGACGGCGAAATACGAAAGCAACAGCACAAAACCATCCTAGGACTCAACATCGATGTCTTCTAGCAATCTTACTTATATAGTCGGTATACAAACCCATTCGGAACCGTGACAAAACCTTGAATGAAAGCTCCTTATCCCAGAGGGTCCATATACAGTATTCTACCATTATGGAATTGGGTCCCAAAAGACCATACTTATTATGGTTTTGGGAACCTAATTCAAATTCCATACTGCCAGTCTTCAATGGACCCTCAGGGTATACAACCCGGACCTTGACCTGTCCCACAGGCCCGTGCAGGGACGAAGTGATGCACCCAGGCTTCGCCAGAAAAGGCTCGAACTGTCGAGTTCGGGCTTGGTGCTTGTGGTGGTGAGGCAGTTTAGGGTTTGGGCTTCGGTATAGGGATTGCGATTTAGGATCAAGATTTTCGAGCGTTGCTTCGGTCTGAGGATTTTGGGTGCCGAGTTTAGGATTGTAAGCTTGGGGTCGGGTGTTGAGGCTTGTGGACGTTGGAGGACTTCAGGTCGAGGCTGTGGGGCTCGGGCCTTAAGGTTCGAAGTAGGTTTGGGATGTGGGGTTGGGTTTGTGGAGCTTGGGACGACAGGTTAAGTCCTAAAGCTTTTAGGGTTCGATTAGCAACTGCCTGAAACACTGTTAACAAACAGTAGAAAAATGCATACACATACAAACACACAAACACCCAAATGAAACCACGTAAATGTGTGCTTGTACATACATATTTACCTGCCTACCTACCTACCCTACCTGCCTAAATGCGTACATGCATACTGCAAGCATGTATAGATGCATGAATGCATACATACTCACATGCATGCATGCATACATGCGTACGAACAAACATACATATGTACATAGGTACGCACGTGCATACATGCATACTCGCATACATGCATAGATACACACATGCGCATGAACAAGTATCAATATATCCGTATATCCATATACACATCTATCCAGATATACACATCTATGTGTGTTTATTTATATACAAATACATATAGTTATACATATATATATATATATATATAAACACGTAACTACATATGCACATTTCTGAACATGTCTCTATCTACGTATCGACATGTATACACACACATAATCGTATAGACATCTAAAAGTATATGCATATATACATGCAAATATACATGTACACATATCATATACAGGGCATGCATACACACATGTACATGCATATGCATATACATATACACGTAAATACATATATATATATATATATATATATATATACATACATATGCACATATACACATATACACATATACACATACACACATACACACATATATACATGTATACATGCATACACATATACATATATACATATATACACTCATACATATACATATACCCATATATACGTATATACGTATACATATACATATATACACATACACACAAAAATGTTCACATCCGTTTATACATTTATGCTTCCTTATACCTGTACATCTACATATATACACTGACGAACTATAGCAGAGCTGCCATACTATTATCACCTATACTTACACCCACGGCTTGCTGACGGTACGCCCCCCGCCGACACACACACACACACATCAACACCACACACATCAACACCACACACACCAACACCACACACACCAACACCACACACACCAACACCACACACACCAACACACACACACACACACAACACACACA
The DNA here is from genome assembly GCA_905221615.1 of Symbiodinium sp. CCMP2592. Classification (NCBI taxonomy): domain Eukaryota; class Dinophyceae; order Suessiales; family Symbiodiniaceae; genus Symbiodinium; species Symbiodinium sp. CCMP2592. The sequence goes on along the minus strand of CAJNDT010000125.1, from coordinate 1,296,318 downwards.
ACACACACACACACACACCACACACACCACACACACCACACACACCACACACACCACACACACACACACACGCACACGCACACACACACACACACACAAAAAAACAAACACACAAAAACACACAAAAACACACAAAAACACACACAACACACACACACACACACACTCACACTCACACTCACACTCACACTCACACTCACACTCACACTCACACTCACTCACACACTCACACTCACACTCACACTCACACTCACACTCACACTCACTCACAGGATCCAAACAGCTGTCGGATAACAAAGGCATGTTTCTGGTTGGGGCAGATGCTCACGAGGAATATGATGGGGCTGAGGGTTCGGTGTTAGGGCTTATTGTTTCGGATCTCGGGGCCAAGGGCTAGGGGCTTGAGACCACTCTGCAGGAGAACCGCGCTATCTAAGATTTGCTGAGATTTTTGGGGATTCTGGAATAGGGACAAGCTGCACAGAAAGCAGAGCAGCCCTACACAGTCGGAGCAGGTTCCTGCTCCTCCTCTTGTTCTTCTTCTTCTTCCTTATCCCCTTCCTCCTCCTCCTCATCCTCCTCGTGGGGTTTGAAGGGCTTGAAGATCAGGATATCCCCCCAGAAGACGACAGATCCATTGCCCGAGACTGCAGCAAAAGCCTCTCCGCAGCCCGAGCCTTGGATCTGCTGCACATTCTTCAGCTGATCCTGAACAGCGCGACTGTCACCACCAGCGAATGCAGCACCCCAGGTCACAACCGATCCGTCGCCAAGAATGGCAGCAAAAGCATATCGTGTGGCTTGAATCTGCTGCACACTCTTCAGCTGATCCTGAACAGCACGACTGTCACCACCAGTGTGTGCTTCACCCCAGGTCACAACCGATCCGTCGCCACGAATGGCAGCAAAAGCATGCTGTGTGGCTTGAATCTGCTGCACATTCTTCAGCTGATTCTGCACGGCACTTCTGCGACCACCATGTTCACAATCACCCCATGTCACGACGGATCCATCTCCAAGAATGGCAGCAAAAGCGTAACCAGTGGCTTGAATCTGCCGCAAATTCTTCAGCTGGTCCTGAACAGCACGACTGTCACCACCAGTGTGTGCTTCACCCCAGGTCACAACCGATCCGTCGCCAAGAATGGCAGCAAAAGCATGACGTGTGGCTTGAATCTGCTGCACATTCTTCAGCTGATTCTGCACGGCACTTCTGCGACCACCATGTTAACAATCACCCCATGTCACGACGGATCCATCTCCAAGAATGGCAGCAAAAGCGTAACCAGTGGCTTGAATCTGCCGCAAATTCTTCAGCTGATCCTGCACGGCGCTACTGTCGCCACCATCGCAAGCAGCACCCCAGGTCACAACAGAACCATCATCACGAATGGCGGCAAAAGTGTTACCGTGTTACCAGTGGCTTGGATCCGCTGCACATTCTTCAGCTGATCCTCCACAGCACGACTGTCACCACCAGCGCATGCAGCACCCCAGATCACAAGCAATCCGTCGCCGAGAATGGCAGCAAAAGCGAGTTCAGTGGCTTGCACTTGAACTCTTCCTATGTGCAAGCCCAGCGAGTCACCATTCTGCAGGCGGGCACGCTTCACCGATGTACCTACATCCACAATGCCTCCAGATGCGTCCACGAGCCGGCCGTTGCCCACTTCCAGCGCCATCTCTGCCCGACGTTTGAGTATTCCCACGTCTTCATCCAAGTCGGCTTTCACAGTAGCTGTCCTGCCACTGAGCAATCCAACTTCCAAAGTAATCGACATTTTGGTCGACGCAAAAGCAGGAAAACCGGCTTCGGGGTGTAAGGCATCTTACTCTCGAGTGCAATGTGCGTGTATACAATAAGGAGATTAAGGATCCTATAAGGTAACTCCACAAAGGAACTACAATGGAGACTATAGGTAGCTCTGAAAGGCCAAGAGCAGACATGCTGTGGCTTGGACTCCAGGATGGGGCTTCTGGGGTCTTCTGGAATCGGGTTGTCATGTTAGTCTGGTGTCTTCGAAAGGAATTGTAACTTAAGTCACCATAAATCATAAGGGGACCATCTTATTTACTATAGACACTTATTATGGTAACTCAAACTGAATGCTTAACAAGAGCCCAGTACTTTGGTTTCCGATAACCCTTTCTGCCTGGTACTTAAATAACCGCTTTTAGGTTCACTGTGCTGTTTTCTTGCTGTTGGGATTTAGGGCTACTGCTTGAGCACGACGAGGCTGGTGGTTCTTAAAAACCTTGCTCTCAAACTCTTTCTATGCCTAAGCTAGACTCGAAACCCCTAAACCCTGGGCCCCAAACCCTACTAGAGGTGTCGAAAGCTTTGGGTCGTACACATCCGCCGTGGCTTGGAGGTGTGTAGGTTTGAAGTAGGGGCCATAATGGCGGTTATTGTACTAGAATTAGAGTAGGGAACGCCCCAAAACCCTATTCAAATTATTAAGGCCCTTACATTAGTGTCTCATCCCTGAGGATGTGATACATCCTCGCAACTGTCCTTCCACACAAATGGTGGTGGTGGCGAATCCGATGAATGCACCTTTTGAGAATTCGTGAAAACTCTGGAGCCAATAAACAGTTTTCTACCTTCCCTTAGAGTGAGCCAAACTTCAACACGAGTTGAAGCTTTTGCTGAATGTTTGCGGTTTTTGTTACTCCCTGCCGCAATTGAACTGAGTCAAAAGCTGAATTGACCAAAAGCTGCACTGATTAATTACCCATTAGGCTCCATAGTAGTTCCTTTTTGGGATTACCTTATAGGATTCTAAATAGGACTATAAGGTAATGCCAAAAGGAACTACTATGGAGCCTATGGGAAGCCTGAACTTGATACCGAATCTCGTGAGGCGTTCCGGATTGTCCAGGCCTGCTCGTTGCACGAGCACCGTGTTTGCGCCAGGTAGCGCCACGTTAAAACAACCTGAGACATTCTCTGGTGGACAGCTCTGTTGGGTATGGGTCATGTGGGGCTTCCGAATGGTTTTACATGGCATTAAAAAAGCTCTATCGGGCTTTTTGCGGTTCATAGCCCTGGGCGTCAAAGCTATTCGGCTGGTGAAGGGCTCGTGCTGCAACGCCTCAGTAAGTCTAAATATCACTCTCCTCTAGGACATATGGTGAGGGTACGGCATCGCAACGTTACACCGGCCTGCAAATCACAAGTCTAAAAATCTAAACGGCGCTCTGGTCATATCCTAAGCCCTAAACCCAAAACCTGAACCGCTCAGCTCAAACGCTCAACTCTGAACCCTACCATCACTGCTAAGACATCAGGTCGGGTCTCAGGACCTTCTTCGGTCTGGAGACCGGAAACATCATCTCAAAGGGTCAGGATTAGGCTGAGGCTGTAGAGAGTCAGTCGACCGAAAAGGGAGTTGGATTAAATTCAGCGGTGTAGTACAAGGATGACAGCCAACAGACAAGACTGTTTTTTAAGCGGAGGCCGGACTGAATGGATGCGATAGCGAAGTGGTTGACAGTGGCAAAGAGCTTGATAGTGAAAAGACGGTGGCTGCAAGAAGCAGAGTCAGGGCAATCATGGCAGCATGTCAACCCTGCGCATTCAAACCTTCAATAGTCAATCCAGCTACACCTGCCTGACTACATCAATTCCTGGAGCTATATCTGTAACACTATATCTACACCTTCAGGGGTATGTTTCAGGGGTATGTTTCGGGGTGTGTTTCACGCAAGGACAACCCTCCTCCAAGACTACAAATTCAACCCCACAAAAAAGGACAGACCCATATGCACAACGCATTCACACCTACAGACATTGAAAGGCAAAGTACATGCACACACGTACATACCTACATACACCTCTGCATATATACAGGTATGCTGTACGTACACATGTACACACACATACATACATCTGTTCTACTTCTGGGTGTATACACCTGCATGTACACATACGGTGTATATACGCATACACACATGCACGAAGCACACACACACACACACACACACGCATACATACCTACCCACCTACTGACGTACATACATACGTACATAGATACATACATTCTTACACAGAAAACAATCAAAGATGAATGCACACAACATGAGATGCGTAAAAACATGACATGCAAACATGCAAGCACACATACATACAGTCATACAGTCATACATAGATACATAGGTACATACATACACACACACACACATACACCTGCATACACATACGTTCACATACACATACACATGTAGATGCAGATACAGGTACATACTTCCATACATACATACATACATACATACATACATACACACACACACACATACACAGACATACACACATACACATATATGCACAGACGCACACACACATACAGAGGTACATACACATACATACATATACATACATACACACACAGAGACACATATAGACAAGTGGATACGTACATACACGCATATACACACACATGCATACAGACATACACACTTGCATACATACTTACACTTTACATTACATAACATCACATCACATTACACATGTACATACACACACGCATGTACATATACATACACACATACGTACACGTACATATATGCATATACAGATATACATATACATGTCCATCTATACATACATACATACATGCATGCATACACCCATAAGTGCACTCACCAATGCATCCATACATCCATACCTAGATCCATACATGCATCCCTAATGCCATCAACACAGAGCACATACACGTGACATGCGCATATGTCAGCAAATATCATGCCCCTGAAGCAGACAATGAATAGTGGGGCTGTCGTTTTCAAGGACACCTCAATGTGAGCCACCTTTTTGATTTTATAGCAGGAGACAGAACTCCATAAACACCAGAATAGGACAACCCACAGGCGAGAACTTCAGCAGATTTTGACTTATGTTCCTTCCGTTTTCCTACTGAAAACGGCTCGCGTCCAGGCTTCCGGGCCTCAAGGGCGTAGTAGACTCTCATAGTTATGCAGTTATGTAAGTGGAACTACAATAAGACCCTACAGCAACTGATGTCTAAATGGGTTGCTTTGGACCCAATACCCACAGCCCTAACCCCCAAGACTTAACCCCAAATATAAAGCCCTTAACCCTGAGCACGATGTTTCAAGTACAGCTCTCTTTCTTGCTTTAAGAGCCAACGTCATGTTTGCTTTTCACACCAATTAGGGTCCTGCGGTTTGGGGTTTTGGTTGAAAACTACACCCTGAACAGGTTCAACCTTCTGGGACCGCCACGGCGACAAGGCGCCAAAGGCTATGTAGCCGGATGAAGGGGCACAGATGTTCAACCTGCCTGCGCTGCGGGCCGAAAGCTTTTAGGGTTTCGGGTTGAGGGTTTAAAAGAGTCCAGCTTACAGAGCCAATGATTTCACCAGTGTAGCTACCATTGTTGAAAAAGGAGATGACCCTTAACAGGAGCTAGAAACCCCTTCTTTAAGATACCTTGGTTGTTCTGGACGTTTGTCAGCTAAGCTGAAACAACCTAGCGCAAAGTTTTGGCCAAAGGAGCCAGAACCCCTAAACCTAAACCCTAAACCCCTAAACCCTAAACCCCTAAACCCTAAACCCTAAAACCCTAAACCCTAAACCCTAAGCCGGCAACCCCTAAGCAGCCCGCAAATCCTGTCTTCACACATTAGATGCAGTGCCGAACAAAGCTCTCTCAGAATCGCAAAGACTCTGCATAGAAACCGAAGCCCCGTCCCCAGAAAACCGGAGCGCTCAAATCTGACACCCCCCGACAGTCCTTGAGCAATGTATCCGAATGGGCGTCTAGGTCTGGGTCTTGGGTCTAAGGGTTTAGGTCAATCGTTTTGGGTTTATGCACACAAGTTCAACGGTTTAGGTTTTAGGCTTTAGGGTTTAATGCTTTAGGCTTAACTGATAGAAAGATCATAACATTCTGAGGCCGCACTGTTGAGACCCAAGTCACAATGCAGAAGCCCTGAACCCGAAGACTGACTGACTGACTGACTGCCCACAGACTCCAATATCCCTTTATTAAGGAATATACCTTAAATTATAGTAGGATCCCTGATATGATTTAAGGTATATTCCTTCATTAAGGGATATTGGAGTCTCTGGGTGACTGACACTGTCGAAGACCCTTAAACACGCGTGAAGATACGAACGCTACGAACGCCCTGTAACAGTCTATATTAGGGGTCATGATAAGGGCTGTACATCTAGAACCACAGAACAAATAGAGTGGGGGCAGTATCCAACTTAACACGGAAAAGCCTTGAACATGATTGCGACCTGAAGTTCAGGTCTTCTGGGGGCTTTGGGCTCAGGGTTTACCCAGGGCAGGGCCAACCCTATAGGAAGAAGTACTCAGCCAGTACACCAATACATCATCAAACCATATGGTATCACAGATCACTTCCCAAGCCCGATAGGGTATGCAAACCCCTGGGAAACTGTAAAGCTCGGTAAGGCATGGAAACGACAAAGTACAGAAGCACCGCGACACAAAACGACCTTCTAGAAAGCATCAGGGAAAAAGCCAGTAAACTTCGAATCTGTCAAAGCCGCACTCTAAATCCTAAACCGTGAGCCACCAAACACTCAACCTTATCTCGTAAAACCCAGATCCTAAGCGAAGTTGTGAAGCTAAACCCTAAACCCCAAAGCCCCAACCGCAACCAGCACCCGTCAGTTGTGGCGCCTCACTTGGCCCTGGGCTCCCGGGCTACTCAGAGGTTCATGGGACTTAGGAACTATGGTTATCAACAAGGTAGCTATACTTATAATGGGCTATATCCCCCAGTTAGGGTACTTATAACTGCACTTACTAAGTTTCTTAATTGAGGAATCTTGGAGTCTCTGGGATCAATCCTTGGGATCTGATTTTTGTTGATGGACCCCTCCTGAATGAATTTTACTGTCCTACTTGGAGGTTCGTGGGGTACTCCTTAAAGCATATTAGGGTTCCTACTATAACTTAAGGTGTTCTTCATTAATTGAGGGATGTTGAAGTCTCGGGGATGTTGTTTGTTGGTCGCTTTTGAATGCATTTATTACACACTGAGGTCTCATGGTTATGCTGTCTACACTTAGCGATTGTGCTGGGCTCCAGGTGCTTCGGGCAACAAGGTTTGGCTGCAATTAAGAACCTCACCCAACGTGGTGATGTTGATGCTTACATACATGTTTCTATAATACGTAGACAGAGTTTATAATTTATACTTATATTTACATATATACGAAACAGTGTACTATGTTGTTGTGTCCTGCGGTAATAAACTATACTATACACGATTGTACCAGACATATATGTCAAATGTATGTATGTATATATATAACAGGTTATTACATTACATCTTATGGGAGGACCTCGATGGTAGGGATCTTCAGATGCAGCTATGTGTCACGGGATGGGCAATCTGCTGCAGACCTACTCAACAACGTATCAAACATGCGCGCACACACACACACACACACACATATATATATATATATATGGTCACGCGCTTGGCAGCCCCCCCCCCTCCCCCCCCAAAGGTCAATGGTCCGGATATAGGGTGGGGCCCCCCCCTCCCCTGTGGTGTGGGGTGTGGGGTTCCTCTTCCCCCTGTGGGGTGGTGGTGGGGTTTTGGGGTTTAGGGTTTAGCTTAAGCTTTTGAGTTTGGGGTTTACGGTTATATAAGGTATAAGGCTTCGAGTCGACAAGGGCTTAGGGAGAATTTGCGGTGTATGCTCTGCTTTAGGCTTAGAGCCTGCAGTTAGGTGGGGTTTAGGTTGGGTGCAGCGTTTTAAGTACAAGTTAAGGTTGCTCAAAACGGGGGCACGCACTGCGTTATAGGGTTTACGGCTTGCTTGTGAAGGGCTTGCGCGTGAGCCCTGGCCGCCAGCACCACCCCACCATCCAGTGGCAGCTCCAACAGCCCCCAACCCCTTTCCGCACACGCCAGGCCCCCCCCCCCCACTCCTATCAGACCATATCATCGGGGGGGGGGGGGGGCTGGGAACGCCAGACGTCTGACCATATATAAGCATATTGATATATATTACACATGCACATATTTGTACACACATACACATCATGCAGGTATATCCACAGAGACGTGGAACCATGCTCCACACATGTCTGTGCGCATACTCTAGAGGCCCCGATAAATACATAATATACCATTTCGGGGGTTCCGTGTTACAATTATAAAATAAAGGCCCCCGCACCCGATTAAAATTATTCAGGCCCGTACATTACATGGTTCTTGCAATCATTGCGTGGCAGGCCTCGTCTAGGAGAATTCGAACTTCCTCGAGTGTTGGGTTTAGGGTTTATGGGTTCAGGGTTTAGGGGTTTAAGGGTTTAGGGTTTTGATTTTCGCAACAGTAATACCGGTGTAAACAGTTTAAACATCAATATTAATACAGACATTGTGTTTGCTTTTGCAATCATGTTCGGCTCTTGTATTCGCAAAAAGGCGAGGGAGTACGTCTTGGACAGCAACCCATGCACTGCGCACAGTAACAATCAAAGTTCAACCGTGTTCCAGAACTGGCACACTTATGATTTATACTGTTCAAGATATTCCGCAGATAGCGCATTGTTGCAGCATCCTGCAAAGCAGAATGGCGCGAATACGAACACACAACTCTTTTCGCACTTAGTAGGATCGCAAACATAATGGGCTTTGCAGATGGGCACTTACATTTGCATGTGCGCCCATGCAAAATCCATTCACGGACACACAGGTAAACGCACACACACACACACAAGCACAAACACAAATACACAAAACAAAGACACAAACACACACACACACACACACGCACACAATGACGGAGACACACACGTGGATGCACACGTCACGCGCAGAAACACACACAGACAGAGACAGACAGACAGACAGACAGACAGACAGACAGACAGATAGACAGACAGACAGAGACACAGACACACACACACACACAGAGACACCGACAATCGAGCAAGCAGCCAACCAACACAACACACATGTTTACTTTGGCGCCATGCGCCAGATGTTTGCTGTGCAAGCGCCACAGCATTGCATGGACCCGTCGCTCATGGTGTAGCAGTGACAGCATCCGGAAGGCTCTAAAGGCCATGCGAAGCTACATACTGGACAAGAAAAAACAATCACTCCTCAGGAAAAGTGCTTTTGGTACTCGTCTGGACAAGAACCTCGGTTGAAATACTCGCACTGAAGAGTACTTGGAGCTAAATTCAAGTGGGCCCATTCCGGCGCAGATGCCCTGAAGTTCAGACCAAATATAATGAAGTCCTGAAGTTTAGAAGCCCCCGAACCCTAAACTCCTTGAGCTGATAGAACCCTAAACTTCCTGAACTCTTATAGAACCCTAAAGTCCCTAAACTCTTAGAACCCCAAACTCCCCGAACTCTTAACCCCGAGGCTTCGGTTCTTGAACCCTCGAACGGGCTCCCCGCATCCAGCGCGCCACCGAGGATGCAGCCAAACCTGTCGGCTCACTTTCAGAAAATCAGGGGGCAAGCTCTTAACGGTTTCCTTTTCGAAGCAAGCCTAGACCCTTATTGGGTAGCAGAGTGTGAAGATAGGTACCTGCTAGGGACAAGCACCTTCTAAGGGGAAGCCGTACACGTACACTGAAGAGGATTGATGTAGGGACTTAACAAGTGCTGGGTTTTATGGGGCCTCAACAGGCCTACACATAAGCCCGTTGGGAAGGTTATGCCCGGCGTCTTGCAGCCATAAAACCATGCTTGAAGACAGACGGGTACAGGACAGTTCAGGAGTTAAGGGTTTGAGGCTATAGGGTTTGTAAGCTACAAACCCTACACCCCTAAACCTACCCTTCTTGACACCTCAAGACGTGTGGGGCGCCTCTCTTCACAGTGAGGCGGCGCAGTCCTTCGCTTTTGCTTTTCGGACCTCGGCATCGGGTTCTCTGGTCGTCTCCATAGGAAAGCATGAGACATGACCCAACCCTGGGCTCCAAACAGCCCAAACCCTAAGGGTCCACATATACCACCATTATGGCATTAGGTCCCAAAAGACCATCCCTGTTATGGTTTTGGGGACATAATTCCATAATGGTAGTACATGTGGACCCTCTGGGAAAGTAGGTACTATGTATATACTGACTATAGACCCCAAACTAGGGAAAAGTATTTGTATACTTGGAGCCTTAGGGTAATTTTTCCAGTGGTAGGTGGCTTGAACCTCAACGGCCCCAACAAAATGATCAATTCGCGAACCCTGTGCAGCATAAGCTTTGGGCAAGAGTACTGCAAGGTGCGGGCAGCCTACACGCTAAAGCCTTAAGAATTGACATGGCAAGACAACGACACAATTCCGGTGCTGGAGTTAGCATAGCTATATTGGAGGTTCACGGGGCTTAGTGAGTACAGCTATAAGTACCTTAACTGGGGTTATAACCAATTAGAAGTATAGTTACCTTGTTTTTAACAATATTACTAAGTCCAATGAACCTCTAGGTAGACTTAGCTCTGAACGACTTGTTACACAAATGGCAAAGAGTTCTTAGTAGCAACAGAATACTACTACTACTACTACTACTACTACTACTACTACTACTACTACTACTACTACTACTACTACTACTACTACTACTCCTACTACTCCTGCAGCTGCTGCTGCGGCGGCTGCTGCTGATGGTGCTGCTGCTGCTACGACGACTACGAATAATCAGAGCCATCATCATCGTCGCATCATCGTCAGCCTGGAAATCGCAATCGTAGCATTGCGACGACGGCGACCAGCAACACCACCACCACCACCACCACCACCACCACCACCACCACCACCACCACCACCACCACCACCACCACCACCACCACCACCACCACCACCACCACCACCACCACCACCACCACCACCACCACCACCACCCCCACCACCACCACCACCACCACCACCACCACCACCACCACCACCACCACCGCCACCACCACCACCACCACCACCACCACCACCACCACCACCACCACCACCACCACCACCACCACCACCACCACCACCACCACCACCACCACCACCACCACGGGACCCGTAGCCCCACCACAGCAGCAGCACCACCACGATCATCATCACCATTTCAAGTACCACCATCACCGTCACCGCCTCCGCCTCCACCCCGACAACCTCCGCGACATCATCATCTTCAGTATGCTGATGGCAGCATTGTCACGTGACTGCCTGGCCCTTCCAGGAGGCCGCGCGTTTCCAGTAGCTCGCAAATCAGGGAGTCCACGCATTTCCGTGACTGCAAGCACAGGCGCCGGGTGCTTCAAGGCTTTGCGGTATGAGTGCGTAAGTTTCGCCTCCAGCTTTCTTGGGTATACTCAATCGGGGCCCTAAGGGGAAACTTCAGGTAGGCCGCTGCAGACACCTAATGCCGAAAAAATATCTGCACAGCGCATCTACAGGGACAAAGAGTCTTGTATGCACCCTGAATTTCTATGTGCTGAAACCACCAACAATCGAATCACCGTCCTGCACTATCGTTTGTTAAGCTTTCGTTCCGGAATTTGCGGCTCGGGCACGCGCAGCCAAGACACGACAAACCAATCGTAAGACCAAAGGGTACCATGCAGGGATTACAGTTTTTTGTTGAGCCTATCGTTACAGAAACCTAGGGTTTCTTGTCCAGCACTCCCTTCGCCCCCCTGAACAGAACACTCTACAGGGAACTCCAGAAAGTTGGAATATGGTTTCATGGTAGGATACCCTATAGTTTACCATAGAAGGGTTAGGATAATCATATTCCAACTTTCTGGCTTTTACCTTAAAAGGTCCAAAGCCTCATCTCTAGGCCTCAATGCTCCGAGCGCTGCACCTACCCCAGCCAACTCGGGAGTTTCACGGCTGAGCCGTTTAGGGTTTAGGGGTTTAGGGTTTAGGGGTTTAGGGGTGTAGGGTTTAGGGGTTTAGGGGTTTAGGGTTTAGGGGTTTAGGGGTTAGGGGTTTAGGGCGCAAGGTCTATACAGGGCCCTGAGAGATGTTGAGGCGTTTAGGGTTGCGAGTCTGCCTGGCAGCGCAATCGAACGCTAAAGCTGGAGCCCGCAGGTCCGTTGAACTGACTCTTATTTAGGCTTTAGGGGTAGGGGTTTAGGGGTTTAGGGGTTTAGGGGTTTAGGGGTTTAGGGGTTTAGGGGTTTAGGGGTTTAGGGGTTTAGGGGTTTAGGGGTTGGATTTTTTTTGTCTGCCTGCTGCTGACACTCGTCTTCATGCATGGCTTTACTCTGTGTTGAAGCTCCCTGTCACTTTAGACTTTGTGGGTGTTGCTCATGGGGCCGCCGTTGCTGCTGTGTTTTGACTGGTCACCATGAAGTGTCGGACCTTGCTGCACCTTTCCAAGCCAGCTAGCAACTCCAAGCCCGCAACTCTAAAGCCTCAACCTCCTCTACTTGGAGGATCATGGGACTTAGTAGGTAAGGTTATAAGCACCTTAATTGGGGTTATAAGTAATTATAAGTCTAGTTACCTTGTTTATAACCCCAATTACTAAGTCCCATGATCCGTTAAGTATTCAAGCCTGAACCCGAGCCCTAGGCCCTCAAAGCCCCAAGCCGAAGCCTCATAGATGCCATAATTACAGCCGAAAAAACACACTAATTATAGCCCTAAACAAAGAAACCTTAGCCCTGAGGCCATGAACTCTACTAACTTACAATTCGCGAAAAAAAGATGAAAACACATCCGCGGCCGCCGAAGCCTCATGAAGCGGTGCGCTCTGAAGTAAGCACTCTCGAAAGACCTGCTGCAAGGTTTGGGGTTTGGGTGGGCGTTAGGGTTCATAGGCTATGAGAGGGCTTGAATTTGGGTGGGGCTTAGGGTTCATAGGGTATGGGAGGGTTTGGGGTCTAGATAGGCATGATAGGCTTTAGGGTTTTGGAGTATAGGGTTCAGGGTGTAGCCTTCAGGATTTGGGGCTTCGCGTTTTTAAAGTATAGGGTTTGGCTGTTTGGAGACATCGGAGGTTCAGCAACACTGTATACCCTAAATACTCGGATCCTTATTGGTACACGGACAATTGAAAACCAGTAAGGAAACCACTGAGGTACAACAACATTGGCCTGAAATCTGGGCTTTTGGGGATCTGTGAAGCTGGAAGCTTCCTGCCGCAAGCTCCAATACGGACTTTTCGTGCTGGCCCAGGATACAGAGTTCAGCAATCAAGGAGGTGGACCTTTGACAGATCAGTTTGTGTGGGGTGACTCGGGACACTGCTTGCAGCTTGGTGTGCAATTCGAACTAGGGCCACAATCGGAAACGAAACTCAACATTCTTACAACTATCGCCGTCCCTATCAGGTACGACCCTGCTCGGAAAGCCCACGGTAGCAATCCTGAATCCTACATGCAGAAGCCCTTAGTCTCAAACCCAAAACTCCTAGCCCTAAGCTTTGAACCCCCACTGCAAATCCCCTAGACCTTAAACTCTAAACCTCAAATACGTGCCAGAGTGCCTCAGCCGCGGCCAAGGACTCTGCGACAATCTCGGACACGGTCATCCGCGCTGACGTTGGCCTTGAAGTGAGGAGGTGCTCGGCTTGGCACCGTGGTTTAGGGTTTAGGGGTTTAGGGTTTACGGGTCGGGACTTAGGTTTGCCGTTTCAGGATTTTGGGCTATGGGGTTCAGGGCTTTGAACTTGAGGGGGGGGCTCAAGACATTTTTAGTTCGTAAGCTTCACGGTTTAGGGGTTTAGGGTTTGGAGTTTAGGGTGTAGGGCAGATGGCACAAGGAATTCAATTTCAAGAAATGCGAATGACCAACAACACCAGGCTCCCAAACAGCGCCCAAATTCCTCTGCTTCCACTCTGGGCTGAATCAGGCTGCATCGTCGTAGGCTCGGGACATGTCGAACCCAAAATTGTCGATGGTGAGGGTGGTAGCTACGGATTCCATGTTTGCTTTGGCCTGAAACCGCGGCTTCCCCTGAACCCGAACCCATGTGGGTGGCTGTCAAAATTAGGGTCCCTTTTTGGGTCCTTACTATAATACGGCACCTACCTATAGTCTCCATTGTAGTTCCTTTTTTGTGGGTTTAACCAAAAATAAATATAAATATAAATAAATAAATAAATAAGTATATATATATATATATATATATATATATATATTAAGGATCCTATATAGTAACCCCAAAAAGGACCTACGATGGAGACTATAGGTATAATATTTAGGGTACCCAAAAAGGGGCGATCATTTTGACAACCACCCAATGTGGCCGGCGGCCCGGCAGGCTTTTACTGGTTCTCCGTGAAAGCTCTGCACTCAGGTCACCCATATCCCTAAGGGTCCAAGTAGTCCTTATTTATGGTTTTTGGTACCTAAACAGGCCCTAAAGTCCTACAATAGATCCTTATCATGGGGATCCTACTATTATTTAGGGTACTGTATTGGGGTCCCCTATGTTCGGAAACCTCCCTGAGGCAAAGCAACCCTAAATCCTAAAACCCGAAACCCTAAACCCTAAACCCGAAACCCTAAACCCGAAACCCTAAACCCGAAACCCTAAACCCTAAACCCCTAAATCCTGAACCCTAAACCCTCCTAAACCACCCCGAGAGCTGAGAGCTCTTCTGGAGCTCAGGCAAAGGCGACGTCGAGACCCAGACCTGTTCCACCATGCAGCAGCCTGTCTCGACAGGATGAGCCAGGAAGAGTTCCTATAAGGGTTCCTATAACGGTTCCTATCAGGGATCTATAAAGGATCTATAAGGGATATATAAGGGTACTATAGGGTTTAGGGTTTAGGGGTGTGGGAGTTTCCGAATTACGGGGTACCTTATTTTGGGGTCCTTATAGTAAGGGTCCTACTATTTAGGGTACCATATTAGGGTCCCCTATTTTCGGAAACTCCCATGTAATGTAGGAACCTGATTAAGAAACCTTGAGCCTTTATTAGTAATTAGGGTTTACTATATGAATTCGACTGTTTGGGGGTTATAGGCCCAGAGTTTCGTAATCAGTTTCCTACAGTAGCACCCTGGGCCCAAGAAATGTGGAGGGACAATAGTCACTAGTTGAGCTCGGCCCAGCTTTAAAGTCCTGAAGACGTTGAAGAATCTTGAGTGTGGATGCAAAGCACAGGCAAAGCTTTGTTCCAGTGTCCGGTGGTAGCTATACCGCTGACACTGCCGCCTCCACGACAACGCGGTCAGAGTGAAAGGATCAGCGCAGGACTAGCACAAACCTAAAACTGGAACTTTACAACCATACATCCGAAAAAGCTCGAATAACCAATGAAAGAACGGGCTGCACTCCAGTGACCGTAAACCCCTGCTCTTCAGAACCCGTGCAACAAAGCCAAAACTTCAACACTTGAAAACTTGAAGTCCGAAACACAACAGACCGAGCCCCCACCCCCAAGCCCTAACCCCTCTAGATCCCCTTTTAAGTGAGCCTGCTATGATTAGATCCCTTGAAAGGAACCCCTGTACGTAGATCCCTTTACAGGAGCCCCTCTTGGCCGAGCCTTGTAGCAGGACCAGGATTTGGTCCGCCAAGGATGCCTCATCGGGGTTTAGTTAGGGTTTGGGATTTTAGGGACTTAAGATCTCGAGGGTGCAGGATTATCATGCTTAGGGTTTGAGAGCCTCGGATTTTAAGATCTTCGGGTTTTTACAAGGGTTTAAAGGGTTTGGAGATGGTCTTAGTTGAGAGGGTTTAGGACCCTCTAAGGATCTGAGGTATAGGCTTTTGGAGCTTGAGGGTTGAGGGTCTCGGGGCTTTTTGGTTCTGGTTTTTAGGGCTTTGGGGTTTGCTGTTGCTTTTAGGGCCATGAGGTGTCAGGGCTTGTAGGGTTTTGCCTTTTTCTTACTGCAGGCGTGGAGCTGTCATGGCCCTGGCTTTTAGGGCATACAAGCAAGCTGGAAGTGATGACGCCCCGACGTGCGAATGTCTTATGTCTGTGCTTACAAGTTCATATAAGCTCACCCTGTCTTATAGTCGCCGTGTAGACACGTAGCTCCAAACAAAAACATGCCAACACACAAGTAACAAGTTTTATGTGTGTATATATATATACACACAGTACTGTGGATGTTGCAGAGCGCTTAAATGCAGCTGCTTCAAGAACGCTCAGATGACAAAAGGACAACAGGCCCGAACGTCCCTGCAGCCTACCTACGATCCTCAGCTGGTATTATCGGTACCGACGGGTTTAGGGTTTAGGTTATGGGGTTTGGGGTAGTTGATGTAATGTAATTACGGCAGAGGTCAGAAACTTGGAACAGGAGTTTCTGCATGCTCCTAAGTGCAGTGTGGCGAATCCAGGTTCAGGTACTAATCATCCACGATCTGTTTTCCAAGTTGTTGGCACCTACTGCTGCCCCGAACTGGCCGAACCCTACCCCAATGTACTAAGCGAATCCGTTCAGCCTAGAACAGATCAAACCCGGCACACGCAAATCCTTAAACCTCATCTCCTCAACACCCCAAACCCCCAACTTCTAAATTTTGACACCCTAGGCTCGACGAGGCCCTGAACACCCTTAGCCATTCCAGCCCGCTGAACTTAACAATCAAGGCACGATAAACCAGCTCACCACCTGCAAAAATCACACAGCATTCAGGGCTTTAATCCGGACCGCTCAAAGCTTAAGGGTTAAGGGCAGGGTTGCAGTTTTGTTTCTATTCAGGATTCCAAACTCTGCGACAAACACATGTTTAAGGGTTCAGGGTCTGGGGTTTCAGGTCATCTACTGCCCATGTCCGAACATGTTGCACAATTGTGGCACCCTAGGCTCAACTGCTTGCTTTGGGGCTCAAGTAGATCGACACCGCGTCATCTGATGTGCAAGGAAGGTGCATTGTCAGTCTATCTACCCATCCATCTGCATATGTATGTATATATGTATATATGTTTATGTATGCATATGTGTATGTAGATGTAGATGCAGATGTACATGCAAATGTCTATGTTTATGTGTATATATATACACACATGCGTATACGTGAAAATATATAAATATATATGTATATACACATAAAACTAGATATATACACACACAGGGTTGTATGGCACTACCGCCGTCCTGAAAGCTGCGGTCTGCCGCGGTTTATGAACCACAGCGAAGCTTTTTGCCGACTCAGAGCCGGCACGCCGTTTTTTGTGCACCGCTCTGCACGAGACATGTGTGTAGTTGTCAACATTACCGTCCCTTTTGGGGTACCCTAAATATCAGGTGCCGTACTATATTAAGGACCCAAAAGGGACCATAATTTGGGCAACTACCCATGTGCGTATACAAGTATTCATAGATGACTGTATTCATGTAAGCCCTGCATGGCTGGCTGGCTGGCTGGCTGGATGGATGGATGGATGGATGGGGGTGGCAGGTCAGGACGGTGACCCTGGACCTCGCATCTTACATTGCAGCACGATATCGTGGCACTGGAAAAGCGCCAGATAAGTAAGCAAAGCCAGAATTAGGGTAGTCTGCTAGATAGTCTAAACCAGCCCAGTTCCGCATACATCATAGTCTCCGAGCACAGCAACGTCTTCGACCTAGAATAACTCTCGGGTCGTGGACCCAAACCCTAAATCCTAGACCCTAAACCCTGAACCGGTAGTCAAAGGATGTCGGAAAGGAATCTCAGACGATTGCAGGCCTTCTCTTGCAAACTGGGCGAAGAGGAAAATCGCGCCTCTACCACGTCATGCGACAACAACGAACCATGATCTATTAAGGGTTCCCTTAAGGGGTCTATAAGGGATCTACAGGGTTTTGGGTTTTGGGTGGAGGCTTATAGGGTTAAAGGCTTTGGGGTTCTTACGAATTTCGGGCTTGGGGTGTCCAAAGAGAAATTACAGGAGCGAGAAAGGTCTGAGATCATAAGCCGTACCAAAAGCTCCCAAACCCTAAACCCTAAACCCGTTTAGGGTTTAGGGTTTAGGGGTTAGGGTTTAGGGTTTAGGGTGTTGAGGGTTCCGGGTTCAGTCAGGGTCGAATCAACCAAACAACTCACCCAATGCAGCCTTGCTGATCTTTCCAGTCTACATAGTTGAAATAAGAATGTGGGACACATCACTAGTTGCTTTGTTCAACACCCTGGTTTCTCAGTCGTAAGTTCCATGAAGCTTTAAGTAGGTCCTGAACCCTTAAAGTGAACCCTAAACCCTAAACCCTAAACCCTACCCTTAAAAGGAACCCTAAACCCTGGACCCTAAATTCCCTACAGCCTCGAAGGAACCCTACACTCGAAGCAATATGGAACCCTTAACGGATCCCTTAATGGATCCCTTAAATTAAAGGATCCCTTAAAGGATCCCTTAGAGGAACCCTTGCAGGAACCCTCCATGAAGCTTTACAGGTATGTCTTAGAAGCTGCCCCCACCCTGTCATAGTGACCATAAGGACTATATAGGATTATATTAGGGCCCTATTACACTCCTATTATATCACTATTACAGGGTGGGGGCAGCTCCTAAGGTATGTCTTCGGGCCGACCTCCAGGAGCCTCAAAGCGAGATTAAGAGACAACGCCCCATATACGCCATGGCTTTGGGTTTAGGGTTATAGGGTTTAGGGTTTACGGGGTTTAGGGTTTTGGGTTTAGGGTTGAGGGTTTAGGGGGTTTAGGATTTAGGGTTTTGTGGCCCTACAGCCTAAAGCCCTGGACGCGCTCAGCCATAAAGATTGTGAAGTCAATCGTGGTCTTCTAGTCAGGCGACGTTCTCTTTCATACTACGCTTGCTTTAAACAGTTTTATGTGGAATATTGATGTCGTCCGGAAACGTTTCATAATCTGTCGATCTCGCCCTGACTGGTTGACTGCCTGTCTGACTGAAGGACGGACGGGCATACTAATTATGTACTGTTCGTAACTTTAAACTGACAGTATGGTAGCATTCATGAGAAAGAACCACGGATACTGCCAGCCGTCAAAACTGGAATGAGCTTGAGAACTCGAGCCGTACGTCCTAGCCTTCCAACACTCTCTGGCGTGGCCTGATCTCTAAAAAACCCTAAACCCTAAACCCTAAAACCCTGAACCCTAAAAGCTTAAACCCTAAAGCCCTAAACCCTAAAAGCCTAAACCCTAAAACCCTAAACCATAAAGCCCTAAAAGCCTGAACCCTAAAACCCTAAAGCCCTAACCCTAAACCCTACTGGAAGTACCGAACCTCTGTGCCCTGAGCCTTCAAGTTCATCCAGCAACCTGAACCCTACTTGGAGGTTCATGGCACTTAGTAAGTACAGTTGTAAGTACCTTAACTGGGGCTATAACCAAATATGAGTATGTTACCTTGTTTATAACCATAGTTACTAAGCCCCATGATCCTCTAAGTAGGCTCTAGACCCCAACACCATAAGTACGCACGCGGAATGCACCCTAAGCCGATGTACCACTCAGCGCTGTGCCATCTCCCTCGAAGTCCAGAGGGGGAGCTGGATGCCCATGCGAACTTGGAACAGGGATCAAACCCTCATTTCAGTACCCACAACTCTGAACACTAAACCCTTAGTGATAAGACAAGGTTTAGAACTCAAGATTTCGTTGGAGCATAGGGGATTGTGGGATGCTTCGTGCAGATGTGGGCAGAATTCAGTTTAGGATTTAGGGTGTAAGGCTTAGGGTCTAAGCTGGTCGCTCAAGCCATCCAAACCCTGTACTAGAAGAACCCTCAGTCGCGATTTCGCGCAGCCTACTGCAGCACGTTTGACCTTTGGATTGTCTGTCCAGGCGGGGGGTCTGTGCCGAAGCATCGCTTAATATCATGGCGTATGAAGTTGCGCTGAAATCAAACATGTCCCTAACCTCGTCAACCCCAGGACAGGACAAGATAAACTGGAAGCTCTAGTACTCCTCTACGACCTAGCCCTTTAGGATGTATATTGTCGTCGTTGCTGTAAGTCCCGTCTCGGAACTCTGACTCTCATGAAACCAGCAGCCTAGAGGACGAGGGCAAATGTCTGAAACATAGTAATCTACTACTTGTGTAACTCGAGCCCTACATATGGCAGGCAAATCGAAAAAGCAAGAAACTAAATCTCCAGCAAGCCAACAAGTTCCTGCTCTCTGTGCAAGAAAAATGAACAAGATCCACGCCAGCATGAATGTTGTATTCTACAAGACTGAACCCCGAGAAAGGCAGTTCGATCGACTCACATACCGCATCATCTAAAACGACTCACAAATAACATGTGCTGACTAACATGTGCTGACACTTTACAACCACCGAGACAGACAGCAATGCAGTTATATATATATATATATATATACGTATGTCACTTATGACTGTATCTGTATACATACGCATGTATTGCATTAACGTTGAGCTAGTGTCTGGGCAAGCGTACCAAGGTCAGCTGCATAGGTCTCGCAGGTGCCACCGATGTCTTCCGAGAGCACGCGGATGATGATGCCCTCGGGAGAGCCGGGCCGGGGCTGTTTGGGGCTTTGGGTTTAGGGTTTAGGGTTTAGGGTTTAGGGTCTAGGGCCTTGCTAGCTCCATGAGGGGCTTTGGGATCCATGATACTATAATCATAATAAGGAACCCCCCCCGAATAGTGTAAACAAAAACCTTCCTACAATTTATTAATAAGGAACCCGGTTTGGGGTTACCCTAAACCCTAAACCCTAAACCCTAAGCCGTAAACCCTAAACCCTAAACCCTAACCGTGGGGTTTAGGGGTTTACAGGTTTGGGTGGTTCAGGGTGATGGCGCGGGGTGACCGGAACGTTGCTACCTCGAGGCTGAGGTTCGCGTCCTCCCTGTAAAGTACAGGTTTAGGGTTCCTTTGAGGGTTCCTTTAAGGGATATATAAGGGATCTATAAGGGTTCCTAGGGTTCCTTTAAAGGGATCTAAAGTACAAGCCAGAAAGTTGGAATATGATTATCCTAAGCCCCTTTATGGTAAATTATAAGGTCTCCTTCCCTGAAACCATATTCCAACGTTCTGGAGTTCCCTGTAATTCCGTCTACCTAAACCCCCCAAAGTAGGTAAAATAATGGCCCAATACCTATACAAGGCTGTTATTCTACATACTTTTGGGGTCCAGGTATTCTGACAGCCTAAAACCTACGTAGATGCGGGTTAAAGTTGAGGCGTGGAAAGTTTGTTAACACCTATCACCCGCTGACTGCGCAACGATGGCCCTGCCCCCACCCAGCTAGAATAGAGTCTTGGGGTTTCAGTGGTGCATAATTAGTTATCTTCAGGATTTTGGGGCTTCTAGTATGACTGATTCAATATCTAGGCCCCTACAGTACTCTCTTCATAGGCTTCTGCATCCTGTCTCATGGTGCTCGAACCCAAAGCCCACAACATACCTAAGCCATCATGAATCTAGAGTTTCGGGTTGAGGGATAGACCGCAAAATCCCAAATCTGAAGAAATACAATGCCTCTTGCTACGATGTCTCGCGTCGCCTGAGCTGAGGGATGCCGAGTGGAATTGATGCTCTTCGACAGAAAACGCTCGAAATTCATCCTCATTCCCGTGAGGCTGAATGTGATCGACAGTCGCATCACTCAGAAAATGATGACTGTCATGCCCTGCATCCAACGGCGCTGACTAGATCATGCAAAACCGTAATCGTAAACCCTACAAGACCCTGTAACATTATTTGTGTCAAACCGTAACTATAAAGCCGCATCGCCCACCAACCCTCTGCAACGGTTTAAGGGTTTAGGGTTTCGGGTTTACAACCCCCCAACAATCATTGGCCTGCACCGTCGTCTCCTCAACAAGGCATACACCGCCCGAGGGTCGCCTTAGGGTGGCCCGGGTTCAACATGTTGGAGCCTAGGACCTAAGATTTACAAAGCATTCCCTCAATAACTCCCTTAGGGTCCATGTACTTATATAGTAGATACGTTGGATCTCGGGTTAGGTACTATAAGGCCCAAGTATATGCTATATGAGTACATGGACCCTTAGGGATTGTGGTGTCGTCGAAACGAAGTCAAACACCATATGCGCAGCGAGGGAATCATCCACAAACTCGTGTTTCTGCGAACTTCTATGTTAGGCGCGGTCTTATAGTAGCTCTGTTTGGTGGTGTTCCTTACCATCGATGCTGCTACAACAACTTCAGTTCTGGCGCTCTTGCTGCCACTGCATTTGTGGTGGTGGGGATTTTGACGTTGATGATGATGGTTGTGAGGCGATGTTGATGTTGATGCTGATGGTGTAAAGTGATGAAGGCAGCTGATGACGACGGCGGGAATGATGATGACGGCTCTGACGAAGCTGCCGCTGTTGGCACTGGTATCGATTGACCTGTTCCGTCCCCCTTCCTGCTCGCTTGCTGCGGTTGGCTTGTGGTATCGACATCGGTGACGTTTGTGATACAGATTGAGCCTGGGGCTCTTGCTATTGTTGGATATTGTATCCCGAAGGTACTGCCATCTTCATAATATAGGGGCCTTCATAATTAAGCATAGGATTTTTGGGGCCCATTATACTATAAATATATTAAGGAACCCCTAAAAAACTCTAGGTAAATAATTAGGCCCCTATATTAGGCAGAGTCTTCGTCGTCTTCGTCGTCGTGGCCGTGGTCGGCGCTTGCCCCTGGGATCCGACGTGCATCAAACATCAATTGGGAGTTGAGACCCAAGTTACTAGGGTTTAGGGTTTTGGGTTTAGGGTGCCAAGATATGGGAGTTTCCGAAAATGGGGGGTACCTTATTGTTGGGGTCCTTCATAATATCGATCCCACTATTTAGGGTACTATAATAGGGTCCCCTATTTTCGGAAACTCTCATATCAAAAGCCTAAAACGATGCCCCTCAGCAAACCCTGAGTGCTTTAAGTAACTTTCAAAGACTGACAATATACGCCAAAAAGCATCATGCGGCACTCCTCATGATCTGTGACATTGAAGCCTTTACATGAGTCAAGCGCCTGAATAATTAGAACAGGGTTTTGTTCTACGATACATATCATGATAAAGAGCCCTGGGGAACACTGTGAGTAACAATTCCAACCCCTGCATTGAGCCCATCTGGGAGTTTCCGACACTAGGGAACCCTAAAATAGTACCCTAAATAGTCGGATCTTTATTCGGAGGACCTCACAAAACCAGGTACCCCGTAAGTTTCGGAAACTCTAAACCCTTATAGAGCCTGTTAAAGCAACCCTTACAGTACTATAGTCCCCTGTATAGTAACCCTTTAAAGGAACCCTTATGTTATGGCACCCTTATAGTAACCCTTTAAAGGAACCCTTCGGAAACTCCTATCTCAGGGCAGCACTCCGTGACCTCCAGCAAGCATTCGCTTTCGATGTGGCCAGCAACTCTGACCAACACCTTGTCGCTGTTTAGAGTTTAGGGCTTCAGGGGCTAGTCTCTAAGCCTCACGCATGGGATGTTCGGACGAATGCCAACGACAAGCCGGAACCAGAGTGAACATACCATTCAATCGAACAGCTTAGCAGACTTGACCCCTGCGGACAAAGACTACGCCACTTTTACGACAAGGACCCTGAAGTTATAAAGGGTTGCATGCAATCTTCCCAAGTCATGTCCCTCTACAGCCCGCATAAACACACAGTCTCCGAACCCCAAACCACGCAACTCTAAGCCAGAACCCTTATACACTGCGAAACTCAGAACTCATCGCGAAAAGAATCCAAACCTTCGGACCAAACCTTACCCCCCCAAATCCCATGCCCAAACGTGAAGACCAGACTCAGCACAGCCGAGACATCCTCTGCTCTTTGCGTGTGCCAATGCTGGTTGTTGTTTTTCGCTTGTTAACAGTGGAGACAAGGCCTGAAACACGTAAAAGGAGAATCCGCAAGTCCTCCTTCGTCAGATTCGGCTGCTGCTAAAGCCTTTGATGTCTCCGGTGCTTTTACTAGTCGGGCGATGCCGCCCCGCTCAAATTCATGGAGGGTCTCTTGGCGAGAAGTTGGTGCTGAGTTTAAGAACAGCCAAGGCCTCACAGCGTCTGTCCATCAATCAAACCTCTTCCACTTGAAGGTTCATGGGACTTAGTAACTAGGGTTTATAATTAAGGTAACTACACTTATATGTACTTATAATCCCAATTAGAGTACTTATAACTGTAATTGCTAAGTACCATGAACCTCCAAGCAGAACCCTGAACCCGGCACTCCTACAACCCAAAGCCCAAAGCTCCCAATCCTGCACCCTTCAATCGCGAAACCTGATACCCGATATTGCAAACCCACGAATCTGTGAAACCAAAAGCCTCAACCTCAATTCTGAAGGATTCCGGAACCCAACATCCCAAACTGTCCGATACCGAAAATACCCTCCCCTAGCCCGCCTCGCTGGCTTCCGGCGGCTCGGGGTACAGCATCGCCAGCATCTTCGGTTAGGAGGGGTTTCAAGCGGATACAGGGGCCTTACTTAGGTACGGCCCCCATACAGTAAGAGTCTATAATAGGGCTATTATTAAGGTCCTACTATATCTATATTATGAATATTATTCAACTATTACTGAGTGGGGGCCGTACCTAAGGCCTTACAAATTAGAATAGGGTATTGGGGCCCACTGTAATTACCATAATAATTGTAATAAGGACCCCCCAATAGTATTGGTAATTATTCAGGCCCCTATACCATAAAACTCTACGATAGATCCCTTAGTAGACCCCCTTAAGGAGCCCTTTAACGCAACCCCAAAAATAGCTAGGAAAAGCCTTTTTCGGTTTAACCAAGTCTATATTTAGGATCCCGACTGGTAACACCCACTTGGAGGGTCGGGGGACTTAGTAAGTAGTTATTCTATAGACTTATAAGTATCATAACCCCAATTGGGATCCCTGTTAGGGTACTTATAAGTCTACATATTACCTACTTACTAAGTCCCCCGACCCTCCAAGCAATAAGGAACTCCAATGGAGACTGTACGTGAGCACCAAAGTCGCTGCTGCCCTAAACCCGTAAACCCTCAAGCCAAGTCCTCGACTTCCAACAGCCCAAAACTTGAAAGCCTGCTTGGAGGCTCGTGGGACTTAGTAACTATGGTTATCACCAAGATAACTATACTTATAGTTGGCTATAACCCCAGTTAAGGTATTTATAACTGTACTTACTTGGGGTTTCGCGTCTAGGGGGCCCAAAGACCTACGACCTACGTAAGCAAACCAAGAAGTTTCCAACAAGTTTTTGCAAACAACCTGAACCTCACAGAAATCCCACCACTCAAGCCCTAAACCCTAAACCCTATAAACCCTAAACCCTTACATCCTAAGCCCGAAGCCTGAATCTGATGCCCGGGCTGGAACCCCGGCTCCAGCACGGAAACTTCGACCCTCTACCCAAACTTTGGTTTAGGAGATGAAGTTAAGGCTTCAGGGAGAGTAGTGATGGTTTTCTATGACGCACACGACAGACTTTCTAGACTTTGTCGGGGGTCTAGGTCGGCATCCATGTGTCCTGTCGATGGACTTCGCAACCGAAATCTGGTACTCAAAACGCTCGGGGTACTTCATCGCCAACACAGGCTTGCTACTATTTGCTTAAGAAACCCCAAAAAAATAAAAAATAATAATCCCTATATTACCTCCATAAGGAATATATTTTTTATTTTTTTGGGGTTCTTAAGCAAATAGTAGCTTGCCCCTGGGGATCTGGTGCTGCGAGTTGATAGATAGAACTCTCCAACCTTGGACAATGCACACTGAAGCTCAAAGCCATCATACACATACTCCTTTATACCGGACCCTCCAGGTACCACTGCTTGCAGCGCCTGCTGTAGCGATGAAGCTGTCGAGGACACGAGAACGAGGGAAAGAAGCCATTTCCTGCTGCAACCCTGAACCTTAAACTCCCAAACCCTAAACCAGAAACACTAACCAAGGAGGCCGCAAATCGTTGAAGGACGCCCGGCTTCACGGAGCTTAAGGCTTTAAACTGTTAAGTTGGGGTCTGGAACCCAGAGACTCCAATATATCCCTTAATTTAGGAATATACCTTAAATAAATTGTGGTTGGATCCCGAATATGATTCATGGTATATATTCCTTAATTAAGAAATATTGGAGCCCCCTACACCCTGAACCCTATAGATCCCTGAAGGACCGCTAGGTAACTCAATTAAAGGGTATTGGAGTCTCTAGGAAAGCTCTGGAAGGCTTGCGGGTTGAATCCTGACAGGCATCCCAAAGGCTCCACGTACCTTTAGAGTAGATACTTAAGCCTTAAAGGGATCCCTATGTATGTAAGTACTTTAAGGCCTACGTATCTACGATATGGGTACATATACCCTGGGCATCAAAATAGCCCAAAAGCCTTATATAATAAGGTCTTTGGGCCCAAAAGCCTTAATATATGAGTCCTTAGATGCCTAGGGTTAGGGTATGCAGATCCAACCTGAAGCTCTCCCACGATCGAAATCCGTGCGCTCAAGCTTGCCAAACTTGCGGAACTTTCGGGTTGATACTACCTACACCGTACATAAACATGAATATCAATCAATAAATATGAACATATGTGTGTATGTGTATATATTAAAAAAATACGTGTGTATCTCTATATATATATATATAGATATATATTTACTCTATATATACACACATACAGATACACACATACTACACAACTTGGCACTTTCAGGGGGCATTGTTGCTAATGACTCCGACCTCGATGTGAAGCTCCGACAGCTTCCACCCAAACCCGAAGCTCTAACTGCTTCAGGGCTTAGGGTTATGGGGTTTAGGGTTTAGGATTTAAGGTTTAGGGTTTAAGGTTTAAGGCTTAGGGTTTAGGGTTGAAGGTTTAAGGTTAGTGATAGTGTTGTGGGTTTAGGCGCGAAAGCTTACTGCGACATCCTGATCTGTCAAGCCCACATTTCGCAGGTCATCCGAGCTTGGAGGCTAAAGAGTTGAATGGGGCTCGTCATAAGGGCCGGAATAAACGGTGTCTCCTCTTCCAGTCCACATCGTAGCGCAGTTGAATCAACAAGTTTGCCATCTCCAACAACGGTCCGGTCAATCTCCTCGAATTGGACAACAGACGAAGCCCCATAGCCTCTGGTTCGAAAGCTGACGAACCGAAGACCCTTCAAACCCTACACCAGTGCACGAAGTCCACGTAATCACAACTGCATCACACGCCGCTCATCCCTGATCCCTAAACCCAAGGCCCCTAAAACCCTGACCTGGACCCACCACACAAGATTCGACTTTCCGACGGCCTGCTCGGGGTAGGGCAGGACTCCTGGAGCATTGCTTGGAGGTCCTGCGATCGGGTGGCAGGGGTTCTGATGGGCTACAGTAAAAGCCAGAAACTTGGAATATGATTATCCTAAACCCTTTATGGCAAATTATAATCTACCCTGAAACCATATTCCAACTTTCTGGAGTTCCCTTTACTGTAGTGCTGTCGGCGTGTAGGCTGTGGGGTCAGCGGCTTAGAGGGCAAGTTCAGAGTGAACTACTTGAAGCATCGACCCACAGCCCAAAATCACCAACATCTAGGAGCAAGAAACATCCTGTCGAAACCCTTGAGCAAAATCAGAACGAACAGCAGGAATTCGACGCTTGCGATCGAATTTGAAGGCAGACGTCTCCTCAACCTATAGAGACCCAAAAAAAGACCATAAGATGGGGATGTCCCACTCGAAAGTTTGTGTGTGGGTGCTTCTTTGGCTCCTCAACCTTGGCAGTGTCCAGCAGAAAGCGCCTCGGGAACGTTTGCTGCAGGGCTTGCTTTTTGCCCTCGGAAGGTTGTTTAGGCTTTATAGGGCCTAGGGTTTAAGGCTTAGGGTTTAGGGCTGTTTAGGGGTTAGGGAACTCTACTCCCTAAGCCGAACAGCGAAGCAGCGGCACCAGTCACAAGCATCAATGAAGCGCCAGCAGCGGCTTTTTGAAGTAGGTGCAGATGGGTGACCAGACTACTGGCTTTGCAGTTCAGTGGCGTAGACCGGACGAGCCTAAATGCCGTGAAGACCCCCCGTCGGAGTGCTTGCTCACGAAAACTTGTAGCTGATGGCACAAGCCCGAAACCAGACTAGAAGTATAGATCCTCATTGTATTTTCTCTCTCTCTCTCTCTCTCTATCTCTCTCTCTCTATCTCTCTCTCATCGCATCATGCAAGTCCGTGAAATCTTAATTCCCCAGCTCCAAGATCGAGGTCTGCACGTGAGCTGCGCCAGCTCAGAAATCCCTGGGGACTCCTCGCAGCGCCGTGCTTTGGTATAAGGCCGAAGGGTCCAAGTACGTATCATTATGGTGGTATATACTTAGACCCCCCAAAATACCCTATAAGTACATACAATAATGATACTTGGACCCTTTGGGAAGTTTGAATGAGGTTATGGCGATTAGGTTATCAGAGATCAGGGTGCAGGGGTTCAGGGTCCGCAGCTTTAGAGGATTAGGGGATGAGGGCTTCCAGGTCCAGGGTTTAGGAGCTTAGCGATCGATGTTGTGCCCAAGCGGGTCTCATATCTCAGGTTCACCAGCACGAACCAGCACGAATGAAATGGCCTCACATGACCGATTTCTCCACCGCAGGCTCAGCCCTTTCCCTTAGGCTGTAAGGACTCATATTTTAAGACTTTTAGGCCCAAAGACCATACTATATAAGGCTTTTGGGCTAATTTGAGCCTTAGGGTTTCATTCCAGGGCTGGGAATCATGGTCGTCGCGCTCATGTGAGTCTGTACAGTCTTTAGACTTCGGGCCAGGGCTGTTCATTGCCATGAGGGTGACGACCAAAGAGCTGATCTCTAATTTTCATGAGTCAGGCTAATGTAGGATCCTGATTAAGAAACCTTGGGCCTTTATGAGGGTTCCTTAGATGAATCCTACTATTTTGGGGGTTATAGGTCCAGGGTTTCTTGATCAGGTTCCTACATTAGCGGCTCCAGACCGAGCTCTGTGACCAGGTTACTTTGAACCCACGGCCAAAATCCTGAAGTCCGTGATGTTCACAACCTGAGATCTCACACTCGCACCATCTGCGCGGATTTATGTAAGGGCGTCGCCGTATTGAGGTCTACATTCGCCCTACAACATCCAACCCCTCACTCTGAATCCCAAGCCCTGCACCCTAGGCCCCTAATCTACAGAATAATACCCCAGCCCCAATCCCCAAACCCCTTCACCCTGAAAGGATCCCTTGAAGGGGACCCTACTGTAGAACCCTATGGTACCCTGATCCCTTAACAGAGACCCTAGTATAGAACCCTATACTACCCCCTTAAGAGGATCCCTTAAGAGGGACCCTTAAAAGGAGCCCCACCTCTTTGCGGGCCGGTGCCGAGCTCGAGGAGCTTCCTCGGACGCGGGATATTAAAAATAACTTGGCTCTGTCTTATCGTTTATAGGATTCATGTACGGGTTCTGGGCTTTATGGGCTTAGGGGCTTTAGGGGTTTAGGGGCTTAGGGTTTAGGGGCTTAGGGTTTAGGATTCACTTGATTTTTTCTGAACCCAAGGGTCCGTGTACCCAAATAGAGTTCCTTTAATGGTTCTTTGATATTGATAGCTTCTATAAGGCTTTTGTGGGGTTTAGGGTATAATAAGGGTCCATGTACGCAAAAGGTATATACTTTGGCCTTCTTCACGGGCAGGGCGTCACATGAGGACTTGATATGATGTTTTACACCGGTTTGACAGCTGCAAGAGGAGTTTTGGGAAAGCATATGCAGAACCGTTTTGGGGTTTATGCAGAATTTCTTGCTGCGTTTTCATATGCTTCTGCAAGTGTGTTATAAAGGGTGATATAACGTGGGTGCGAGGGCTCTTGAAGGATCTGGTTCCGTTTTGGGTTTTCGAGGGGATCTGAAATGATGTGGGGCTCCACGATTTCTAACGTTTTTCGGATCATGGTTTACTTCATGGTGTTGAGGTTCTTGCGGTTTAGGATTGTTGGATTCCAAAATTTGCTGCTTCCGGTTTAGAGTTTTGAAAGCTTAAGACACTAAGGTTTTGGGGTTGCTAGATCTGACACGTCTAAACCCTAAACTCTACACCGCTCAAGCAACTTCAAACTCTATACCATATGGACCTTCAGCCCCGAAGACTGCTTCCCAGAATCTCAGGCTTATAGGCGCAGCGCCTGCATGGGAAGACCCAGCCAAGACAATAATAGTTTAAGATTTAGGGCTTCAGCGACGTTAGCGCTTCGGGTAGACGCTTGGTGTCACAGATGGTTCGTGTTCGTGCAAACCGATGCGTAAACATCCTTATCTCTTTTGGCCTGTAAACACCCTGAGCATTCAGGCCAATGGGCAAGCCCGTGAATTCCTGAATCCTTGAGCCATCAATACTACCTATAATTATTACGTCAATAAGCAGGAAAGCCCTCCTCCCCCAAAATCCAGCACGGCTCCCCCATGGTGGCTCGGCATCGCAACGCAATCGTGTGCGACATGGGCGCAGCAAGCCGTAAGGGTACATGTAAGGGGCCTAAACCACACATCCTGAAGCGACATGGTCTGCGCTTTGGAATCTAGTGTTAAACGCTGTGCGCGTGATGGTCTGACGAGTTTTGCAGGTGGGTTCTGGAAAATGCAGGCTCTCAGAGTGTCTGAGTCCCGATGCTGTACTTCCGAAAAACTCGTTCAGCTCCACCACAAGACTCTGAGGGCCCCATTGATCTCATCATGCCGTAACTTCACCCTGAGGGTGACAGTCAGCTCGCTTGAGCACTTCGCGGGGACAAGTGAAATGTTTATCTAGATTTGCTTTCATGGTGAAGGGTTGTCACGCAACCCTAGAATGTTATAAGCCTAAAGCCCTAAACCCTAGACTTGGGCTCATGGTACAGGGTTATGCAGTCACGGATTCGATGCCAACACTCTAATCCTGGAAACATGGAATGTCGATATCCTCAACGAGTTGGGCCGGACATGTGCAAGCAATTGCCACTATGCGCAAGCGTTTGGTCTGCAGCTGTTTGTTCGGCTCCATGACAATGCCTTAAGGCGATGAGCTGGCAAGTCTTGTGTTGAGCCAACTACTATAGGGGCCTTAATAATTAATATAGGGCTTTGGGGCCCATTATCCCAAACTTATAATAAGGAACCCCCCGCAAAATAGTATTGGTAACTGTTATAAGGCCTCTATCCCAAAGGCTCCATGTACCTTTATAGTAGATACTTAAGCCCCAAAGTAGTCCCTATATGGGTACTTTAAGGCCTGAGTATACACTATATGGGTACATGGAGCCTTAGGGTATATTAACCGCTCTACCTAAGATGCGTTGCGACGTAGCTCCCCAAAGCCTGAACCCTGGAACTGGCCCGTGTCCCTGGAGATGCATACTTCAAGGAACATGGGACATAGTAACTACGGTTGCTGATATAAATCCTGCATTACCCATAATAAGGAATATACCATAATTCCCATAGTTTTGGGTCCTTAAGGTCATGCAGGATTTATATCATCAACAGTAGGGTTATAAGGGCTCCTTTAAAGGGTACTATAGGGTTCTACACTAGCCTTCCCTTTAAGGGTCTAGGGTTTAGGGTCTACATAAAGGGTCATGGGACAAAGTAGTAACTAGGGTTATAAAGAAGGTAACCATACTTATAATTAATCATATAACACCAGTTAAGGTACTTATAACCTTAGTTACGAAGTCCCATGATCCTCCAAGTACCTAGAAGACGACGCGATTTCATTTTTTAGCCGTCCCGTGATTACAATAATTTATCTGCTGACTTCTCTGGCGCAAGCGTAAAGTTTGCTTCTGAACCCCGGCAAACCCTAAGGGTCCATGTACCCAAATAGTATATACTTTGGCTTTAAAACAGTCCCTATATAGGTACATTGGCCA
The DNA here is from genome assembly GCA_905221615.1 of Symbiodinium sp. CCMP2592. Lineage (NCBI taxonomy): Eukaryota > Dinophyceae > Suessiales > Symbiodiniaceae > Symbiodinium > Symbiodinium sp. CCMP2592. The sequence continues at coordinate 1,264,620 of CAJNDT010000125.1, read as the reverse complement.
ATGTATATACTATTTCGGTACATGGATCCTTAGGATACAACTATCCATGAACCCTCAAGCACACAGTCATTCGAGACAGGAGCTGTGACCCATCCTAGACCCAAGGTCGCTGGAACAAAGGGCTCTGGGCCTGGGTTCTGTCCTGGGCCTTCTTATGTGACTTTATGTGTGTCTGCATTTATGTGTGTGCTTATGTCGTACGAATAAATAAGTAAATGACTATATATATATATATATGAATATGAATATGATATGCATGACGGAACATGCATGTCTGGTGTACAGGCTCGATTTGCCGGTCCGTGTGCTTCGGAATTCCCACCTCTTCAGAAGCTACATCGAGCTTGAACTATGCCTGTCCGAAGCCGGCAAAGGCGGAAACAGCCAAACTGAGGAAGCTGCAATCTTAATCTGTCAGTTAGGGTTTAGGGTCTCGAGTCTGATTATGTGAGCAAATCTGATGGCGAAGGCTTGAATGCTTCAGTCAGAAGCCCAGCCCAAAACCCTTGAGTCACAGCAGCGAAAAGAAGGCAGGACTCGAAACTCGGCAGAAAACCTTTGGTATACCAGGAGGAATCCACCTCGAGATCTCTGCATGCTGGATCTTCGGGAATGGCTGTCACTTGGGATTTCGGGGAGAGAACTTTTTAGAAGCCAGAAAGTGGGAACATGAAGAATGCCTCATGCCACTCCCGCCCTCAAGTTACAGTATAAGGAATCCTCGCACTAATCATTCCAAACCCATGTTCCACTTGTCTGTGCTTCACTGTAGGGTTTGGAGTTTTTTTAATGAGCCCTTTTCGAACTGCAGAACAGTGAGAAATCCAATACTACTGTTGATGGACAAAATCCTGCATGGCCCTAAGGACTCTAAACTATGGGAACTATGGTATATTCCTTTTAATGGGTAATGCAGGATTTTGTCCATCAACAGTAGGAGGAGGCTTAGAGCCTAGCACTTCGGGGTCCAGGCTCTTGGTCTCACGATGATCTAAGGCTTCTGGGTGGGAATCGCATCTTCGGGTTCGGGCCTTGCCTGAAAAACCGGGAACACCTGCGGGGTTTAGGGGTTTAGGGGTTAAGGGCTTAGGGTTTTAGGGTTTAGGGGTTTAGGGTTTAGGGTTTTAGGGTTTAGGAGTTTAGGGTTTAGGTTTAGGATCCACACGAATGTTTAGTGGACCTATATAGTCGAAAGGAAGAGCTCGAAGCAAGCCCTCGCTGGAAATCATTGAAACCAAGCGCTTGCTTCTTCCAAACCGTATAATGCTGCCATTAACTTCATTAAAGATACAGGAAAAGGGCTCTGGATCGATCACGATCGGGGGCCTTAGTCATTGGAATTGGTATTTGGGGCATACTCTACTACAATAAGGACCCCCCCCCAAATAATAGTAGAGGTAAGTATTAAGGCCGCCTAAGTCGACGTTGAAGGGTTGAGGAGGCCGGACCCTTCGGGCTTGATGTAAGGAATATGGGTGGTTGTCAGAATTGGGTCCCTTTTTTGGGTACCCTAAATAATAAGTGCTGTATTGCAATAATAAGCCAAAAAGGGACCCTAATTTGGACAACTACCCATATGTCTCTGGGAGGTTGTTAATAAGGTCTGTCTGCTTGAGAGTCTCCGGGTTTACGGTGAATTAACCTCTGGCTGGTTGTGCGATTCGGGCTTCAGAAACATCCAGTACCTGAGAAAATGTGATGGGGTAGGCTCCGCTTTTGTTCAGGACCTCGGAAAAAGGACATTTATTCCCAACGGCTCCTCCTGTACCAAGAACAAGTATTAGGACTCTTAAGAATATCTCAACCGAAAGACCCTGAACCCCAAAAAGATTGAACCCCTAAACCCGTAAACTCTAAAAATTAAACATATAGACACCCTAATTGAGCCCTTTAAGGAACCTTAAACCCTACACCCTAATGGAGCCCTTTAAGGAACTCGTGAAGATCATATTCAAAACTGTGGAAGCCAAGGTCCCGGCGGCTTCCGCGACGGGGACGTCGGTCGGGGCGCCGAGGAGGGCCGCGCGCGTGCTGAGAGAGGCCTAGCGCGAGGGCATGAGGGAAACGGGTTTTGGGTTTAGAGCTGGGGGGGGAGGGGGTGGGTTGGAGTTTAGGGCTTTCGTCCATAGTTTTTCCTGCTGGCTTGTCTGAGGCTGCTCCGAGGGCTAAACTTGCCAGGCTTCTTCGCACAAACAAGTCTTACAAGCTCTACAGATGTTGGGCAGCGATATGCCTTGTAGATACGCTTCACACGTCCTTGTAGGGTCTATACGACTTCTAGATAGCTTCTATAATTAATTGTAAGGGTGCACAACTTTTACAGATGAAGCGTTCATAATGGTATGACTTCGAATACACTATCCTACATCCTCGACCCCTTACAAACAATGAACCCTAGACCCTAGTACCTCAGATCCTAAGCCCTAATACCCTAAAGACCCACAACGGAAAATACAACGCCTTCTTATAGAATTATTAAGAAGCATTACGGCCCCGCAAGAACCCTCAAAACAGCCCTCCTAAAATCCCCAAACCCTGCAAATCGTTGGGCTGTGGCTGTGAGGGTGGGCAGTGCTTTATGTAGTCAATTTGGCCTATCACATGCTGAAGTTTACGAAGCGCTGGGGTGTGTGTGTGTAGACTCGTCCTCAGCCTGTAGAGTGGCTGTGGGTAAAGTGACTCGGGGCAAGTCACAGGAACCCTCAACCCTCTAGAAATGCAACGCAGTGGCCCCGCGACGGAGAGAAGCAAACCAAGCCCTGACAAGCTTGGAAGCAATCTCTCTGTCGCCAACTGCGGCTTTGTTTTTCACCTAGACGCTTCATCACGCCAGAATTGCTGGACCTTCTCGTCGATGTCTGCAGCCAGCCTGAGAACACAAACGAAGGTACTTGACCTGGGTGGGCAGGACAAGATGGCCCTGGCAGTCTCCGCAGCAGAAGCAGGCTCTTGCTGCGGCTTTAGGTCCGACAGGAGGTCGTGCCAATGCCGCAATGCCGGGCACTCGCTGAGAAGGTGCGGTAGGCCTGATCGAACACCCCGGTTGCAGAGAATGCATTGTTGCAGACGCGCCCGGCTGGGCCTTCCATCACGATGAGTTATGCGGCAAAACCCTGCGCGCAATCGGCACAGAGACCTGATGGATTGCCGGTCTTCCCAACCCAGAGGGGCAGAAGCCACAAGTTGAAGCAATGTGCTATGACAGGGCTGGAAGCTCAGGTACGGGGGCACTTTGGTGGATCTTTCGGCCTCGGCCTTCCAGGCCGGCAAGCTAAGCTCTCTACAGCGGTTTCTCACATACAGCTGATACTTCTCCAACGTCCCTCCTTGGTAGGTCCAGTTGGGGAAATCCAAGATGCTATATGCTTCGAGCAAAGCCTGGCTTTTTTGGGCCCAAGAAGTCGGCCAAGCATGCGAGCAGCGGAAGACACTAGCGTAGAGGTCTTCCGCCGGCATGGACCACAGCTTAGCTCTGCGCAAGGCCACATGCGAGACCACGATGAAGAACCCTGCAGTGTCCCAACCCAACTCTGAAACGGCAGTGGCTGCATTTTGCCATTGGCTGGCTCCAAGAAGCTGCTTTGCCCAGGACTTTAGGGTAGAGTCCATAATGTGCTGTGCATCTGGCGCAATACCCAACAGCCACGAGCCAACACATAACGATGGGAAAACCTTACTCCAAAAAATTGACGAGACCAGGTGAAGCGGCAGCGCGTCACGCTGCGCTAACCCTGCCAGCAGTGCGAAGGCCTTCTGTGCTATGGCGAGTCTGGTGCGCAAAGCTACGGAGAGATCCAGACTGGCAGACCAGTACAAGCCTAGCCATTTATGGCCAGTCTTGAAAGCCAAGGCACGATCTTCCTGCCCCGCGATCCCTTTCAGGATAGGGGCCGCTGGCAGAGGGTGACTTGAGTCGCCGGTGGAACTGGGCGTGACCATGGCCACCGTTTTCTTTTCAGTGACGTGAAAAGATGCTTTGTGCTTAAACGCCCAGTTTGCAAGAATGTCCAAGCTTTTCTGCAACGACCATCTGCAACAACCAAGTAGCACGGGGTCGTCAGCGTGGAGAATTGCTGCAATGCGTAGCGGAGCCATATCGCTGAGTGCTTGTAATGCGGAAGCTTCCAGGTTCGGGCTTTCATCAAGGAGCCTGGGGGACGGGAGGACGGAATTAGGGCAGGGCGAACGCAAGGCGGCCTTAAGTAGAGAAACTAAGGCAGGCTCAGGCTGACCTAAACCCGACCAAAGCCGCCCCTTCCAAATGTCAGGAATGACCCAACCAACACCTAAGCCGCAGTTGTGCGCAAGCAGTTCGCGGACTAAGGTGTCCAGTAAAACGGGGTAACCAAATGGCCCGAGCGTACCACCTTCAGGAATCCCTTGATTCACAGTGACTTCGCTGTAGCCACTATGCCAGATGACCACGGAATCGCGCTCCAAGATGTTGGCAAGGAGCTTTAAGCACTGTCCGTTGATATGGGGGCCGTCTGCTAAGGTGCATACAAGATCCTCCCTGCAAACGCTGGGAAATGCTTTGCGAAAATCGCCCATCACCATCCACAGCGCACGTTGTTGGGCAATCGCTTCGGCTGAGATTTCATGTAGCAGAAGATGCGCATCCTCTACGCCCCGAACAAAGCCGCTTTGACATGGTTGAACATGCGAGCGTGTTCTGCTAAGCCAGCGCTGGGTTAGAAGAGCTTCTTGAAGAAGGCCCATTTGGACTTTCACGAAGATTAAGCGGAAGCTTGCAGCGAGGTTGGCAGGGCCATTTTTGTGCACAGGGCACAAGGCGGCTTTGCGCCATAGGCTTGGACGGTAGGCGGCGCCACCTGGTCCAGCCCAACGTTGCAAGCTCCACACTGTTAAATTCCAACCAGCCGAGTTTGCCTGAAAAATCGCACGGGGCAGGAGGTCAGGTGGCATGCCTTTGGAAGTGGACCAGTTGTTTTTGACATCAACCACTTCCCGCTCTGTGACTGCATGGTCTAAGTGGTCCTGAGGCAGTGCAGCGCCTGCCGCACTGCAGACTTGGCGGAACCTTGCTAGAGTGGCTGCGTGGAAAGCCCGGTCATACGGTGACTCCCAGGCGCATTGTGCCGAAAGTGCTGAGGCCCATTCGCGA
>CAJNDT010000125.1:1244495-1254495 GCA_905221615.1 Symbiodinium sp. CCMP2592 | reverse complement strand
CAAGGTGCGCTGGCTGCCATCTACCCGGGCTTTGGCCCTATCGATGAAGATTTGCTGCTCAGATTCAGGGCTGGCAAACCATTCCGCTAGCTTCAAGTTCGAATATCTTCGTTTCACTTTGGCTTCATTGCCACCTTCATCCCGCGCTTTACGCTTCAGGGCTTGACCTCGAGGGAGACCATCAAGATCTTGTAGAAACAAGTCACGCGCGAGCGAGAGGAGCTTTGGAGCCATGCAGCTGAGCTGGTAGGAAAACCGCAACGGCCCTAGATCGAGCCGAAACCCTTGAGCCATTTAAGCATGGAAAAATGCGCGTCTTGAAGCAAGTAGCTCGACCAAGGGGAGACATCCTGCCACACCGTTGGCATCGAGATGCTGTGTACATTTGTCCGCTACACAAAACTCGCTGCACCGTCGTTCCCAAACTATCTCCCTAAAGGGCGTCTAATGTGCACTTTAACAAACAAGGGTAAGGCCAAAACGTAGCCCTAAGTTGGAGCCTGCAACGACGTTGAGAACCCCCTCCTGTATGACGCTTCAGAGACTGTAAGCGAACCTTTTTCCAGTTCCTGGCCTTGCCAACAGCATGTTGCCGTTAGTGTTGTACCACTCCTTAGAGTACTGATAGAGGGTTTCGGATAGCTTCAAGGCTGCAGAGCTTTGTGGATTGAAAAAAGTTGGGTTTAGGATTATAACTTGGCTTAGGGTTTAGGGAATACCAGTAGCCGAAAAGTCCTATTATGGTTTCCATATCTAGTTCCTTAAAAAGGTAGGTCTTTTCAGCTACAGGTACGGGTGCTTTTAGGGTCTTAGGCATTTGGGCCCTTCACGCCTATGCCTAGGCAAGGCCCCATGGGAGGACCGGGACCTACTTAGGAGCCCATGGGACTCTTTAAAGGGCTCCTTAAAGGGATGTATGGGGTTTAGGGTTTAGGAACTTAGTAAGTAGGTTATACGTTAGAGTGATAGGTACCCTAAGTGAAGTTACCCCAATTGTAACCCTACTTCTAGTCTACGTACTAAGTCCCCTGGGCCTCAAAGTACTAACCCAGGTTATGAGTAAGCCTTGCCTACAGTTGACACTCATTATCATCCTAGCCCAAAGGGCCCAAAGTAGCTACTTACCATTATGATTTGGGACGTACCCCCCCCTAAACCTTTGGGTACTTAAGTATTACAGCCGTTTTGTCATGTTCGAGGATAGGGCCTGAGGATTTGAAGGTGCGAAGTTGATGACTTCTGGGTCGCGCGTGTGTAGGGCTTCGTGACTTTGGGAATACGGCTTCATTCTGCATGTCGGGTCTTCGGACTCCAATACCCACTGATAAGTTTTCTGCAGTTCATAGCCGTCATCTCAGACGTCAGATAGCAGCTCTAGTAGGGTTCGAGTAAGTTGCGGATTGAAGCAAAAGAGGTCGCAGGACCTAGCCCTATCTCCGAGATAGTCTTGAGCCCCGTTTCGGTCTGGGGTGTAGCACATTGCGAACAGATTCCGGCCGCCAAACTTTTGGGCTTGGGGTTGATGAGATTTGCAGGGCTTAGGTTCTAGCATTATACATTTTACACATTAAAGCCGATCCTATATGCTAAGCAGCAGGTTCCTGAAGACCCTTGAGAGACTCCTCAATGATTTCGGATAGCATAGTAGCCCCTGTAGCCCTACAGTAATCACTAATCGTTTTAATACCCGTGTATAGTATACCCTTACAAAGAACCACGCTTTGTAGCGACCCGTGTCCCGTCAAAGCCCTCACACATGCTCCGACCGCGAAAGTCGCAGACCCGAAAGCTTAGGGAGCCCCTCATAATCACCGCCATAAAGTACCCTTTATAATACCCCCTAAGCAGAAAAGCCTAGACCCCCAAACCCCAAGCCCTAAACCCCTAAACCCGAAAACCCTAGGCCCGTAGCCTCAGTCCTTAATTAAAACCTAAACCCTAAAACCTTAAATCCCAAAACCCTAAATCCCTAAGCCCTTAGCCTCAATCCCTACAACCTAACCCCCAAAACCCTACACCCTAAACCGTCGGTTTTCAAATCCCGTTTCTGGGGGTGCCCGGCACTCGTTCGAGGGCGCTGCGCCGTGTGCACATCCTCTTCGGGAAGGTCACACTCCTCACCTTGCGGTTCCGGGGTTCAGGGTCAAGAGCTTTAAGGGTTTAGGGTTCAGGGTTTAGCGGTTCCGGGGTTCAGGGTCTCAAGTTGTAAGGTTTGCCTACCCGAAACCCTAAACCGTAAACCCTAAACCCTAACCCCCTACACCCTAAACCCCTACACCCTAAACCCTGAAACGCAAACCCTAAACTCTAAACCCCTAAACCCTAAACCGTAAACTTTAAACCCCTAAACCCTAACCCTAAACCCTAAACCCCTAAACCCGAAACCCTAAACCCCACAAACCCTAACCGCGGTCGACTCTGAACTTAGAATCTCCCACCCGAAACCCCTAAAGGGTCTGATGGACGCAGGGTTCGGTGGGGTGAAAGGGAAGCTTAGGTAAACAAAAAATCATAGGCCTCATTTGGGGGTGAACGAGGTGTCTTGTGGTGGTATTCCGGCCCAGAAAGGGTTCGGAGTTTAGGATTTAGGGTTCAAGTTTTAGGGGTCAAGCGCAAGTTTAGGGTTTAGGTTTTATATGTCTCAGGGGCTCTGGGCTCGGGAACACTGCGCTTTGTACGAAGGTAGGACAGAAGGGACGGTTTAGGATTTAGGGTTTAGGGGTTTAGGGTTTAGGGTTTAGGGTTTTAGGGTTTAGGGTTTAGGGTTTAGGGTTTTGGGGTTTAGGGGTTAGGGGTTTAGGGGTTAGGGTTTTGGGGTTTAGGGTTTAGGGTGCGATCTTCAGGCAAACAAAGTTGTGCTCGGCCAGGACGATGTTCTTGTCGCGCAGAACCTCATCCTTCTTCGCTGCCGGCATCGACAGCGGCGGTGCAGACTCCACCTTGGAAGGCAAGCATTGCGAACTGCGAGTGCTCGTTTGCCAACAGTATCGGCGGATGGCGTCAGCAGCGCCAAGTTGAGCTCTTTCTGCTGATCCTTGCTGAGCACTCCGAAAAGAAGCACGGAAGCCATGGAGTCCGGAAAGCAGCACCGAGGGAAGTGTGAGGCGATTTCGCGACGACTACAGGGCCGATATGGGAGTTTCCGAAAATTAGGGGTACCTTATTTGGTTCCCTTATAGTAAGGATCCTACTATTTAGGGTACTATCTTAGGGTCCCCTCTTGTCGGAAACTCTCATAAGCGAAGCGATGAAATTTATTGGCGACGGTTGCGATCTCTTCTTATTAGCAGCGGGAGCTTGTTCAGCTCCTGGCGTGGTAGTGGAGACACACAAATCTGACTCAAAACTCCAAAAACTAATCAACACCTTATGCATTTTCCAAAAATTCCGGAAAACATCTGAAGTTCCAGAACCTCAAATCACCAACACTTTCCAACCATTTCATTTAGTTCTGAGCTTTCGGAATCTGAAAACCTACCGAAACCCTCGGCCTAAACCGTGAACCTGCAATTCTTTCTCTACCGACACACTACAAGTACTTATGAAACAAGGCCCGACTACATGGAACAGAGATGAACAGAGTGCTAGGCTATCAACATAGATAGAACTGTGGAGCAATGACGCCACAAGTCCTGGAGGTCCCCTCTTGAGTCCTGTTTGGCTCCCGCTTGGCCTGTTAGTGGCTCACCAGGCAGCTGTAGAGGTTCCCCCTGAGCGGACGCGATCGTCCTGACAGCAGTCAAATATATGCTTCGGTGGTATATAGTATGCAGCAGTTCTGCTTTTGTCATGTCGCTTTGCATGCACGCCAACGCTTGGAGGCCCTGGTAAGTTTCCTGCATGCTCTGTGTGCTATGTATGCTGTGACCTGCCTTCTCACATTCTAAGCTCGGAAACCTCGCAGAGTCTACTGTCTGGAGCTCCTTTGCCTCATCTTGCGCTGCGCTGCGCTAGATTTCGCAAACCTTTCAATGTCCAAACAAACCATGCCTTGTAGGTCTGAAAGACTACCCCGATATCCGATTACAAGCAAAAGTGTGCAGAGATACACTGCAACAAAATGAACATGTAAGTTGGATTGTATCATGCACATTGCCTACATGCAGAGATGCAGGCGGCTGTGGAATTGTGAGCGCATGAACGAAAACTTATGCATTCGGTTCTGCCAAAACCAGTATACGTCGATATACACACACACGCATACGTTCATGCAAGCAGACCCATACATTATAATAGCTACGCACACTCCGCGTGCGTGCACATGCTCCTAGACCACCTATGCATACATACATGGATGCATCTTCACCGAGAGACAAACATTCAGGGCACACGTATACGTGTTTTGAATCGGTGCCGATTCTTCGCAGAACTATTTTAAAGGGTCTCGCAGGAACATGACCCCCCAAAAAAAACAGGATCCTTATTGTAAAAAACCGACAAAACATGACAGCAACCCCAGACCCGAAACCACACACTTGAACAACCCCCCCCCCAACAACCCATATCCCCAAAACTCCTCATGGATATACCTTAGATCATGTATAGAGGGATCCTTTCTGTGATTCAAGAATGCCCTGTGAAATTTCGTAACTGGTTAAGGGTAGTGGACTCCCGTTAAGCGCTCTATTGCAAGGGCTTTTGGGTACATTGTAAGTTCGTATGATATTGGTCATGATACTCAGAGTAGGGTTTGAGGGATTGCACCATAGTATTTTGCTGAGGGAACTTCAAGGGAACCTAAGACAAATTGTTCAGGCCCCTAAACTACGTTTAAGACTCGGAGTTTAGGGGTGCCGTGCAGGGTTTGGGGGTCATGGGGTTCAGGCTTGAATTAAAACTTATGGGTCTAGGGCTCAGGGTTTGTGGTTAGTAGTTTGAGGGCACCATAGAGAGGTATCTCGTTAGGAACGGGAAGGAAGGCGAAAGTACGACACCCACTAAACCAAGGTGTTGCGGTACTCGAACGCCCGGAAGGACAATCCTCCTCAAGAGTAACGCAAACACTCGCCAAAGCCGCAATACTATCCGACCTGCCTCGAGAATAACTATTTCGAACCCACCCTAAAGCCTAAACGTTAATCCCTACATCTCTCTGTGAAACCTATTGAAGGTGGAAAACACAAATCAGCATTTAGGGGGTTAAGGTTAAGGGTTTAGGGCTTCGGGTTTTGGTCTGTTGCAACTCTGCACATCCACTTCTTGCAAGCCTGCTGCTATCGGCATAGCGATGAAGATGTTTACTTACTTAAGCTATGGATAATACAGTGCTTAAGCTTGCTGCCTGAGAACCTTGCACCTTAGAGCTGAGACCACAAGCCAGGAAGCCCCAATTGAAAGTCTTCAACCGCAATTCCGCGGACCGGCCTCCACTCCCAATGGTTCTCAAAGACTCCAAAACCCTATGAATATGTGATTTGAATTAGTAGGGGGATTCTGCATGTGATTTCAAGTTTGGAGTGTCTGGGTTCCCTTGGCTTGAATTTTAGGGGGGTGGGCCGCTGTTTGGTGAAATCCTCCTGCAGGAAAACCACGCTACCAAAGATTTTCTGCTGCTGTGTGCTGCAAAGACACTCTGTTGAAGACCGCGAAGCACTTCGCAATAGCAGCTGCATAATTCAGTAGTTTCTAACCTTCCACTTCTTCTTCCTCTTCCTCCTCCTCGTCCGTCTCCTCCTCCTCCTCCTCCTCCTCCTCTTCCTGTTCCTCCTCTTCTGGCAGCCCCCACGTGACGACAAATCCATCGGCAAGGATGGCAGCAAATGCGGATACGCCAAACTCATGGGGGCGGGAGGCTTGAATCTGCTGCACATTCTTCAGTTGAGCCTGCACAGCGCTGCTGTCACCACCGTGACCAGCACCACCCCAGGTGACGACAGATCCATTGCCGAGAATGGCAGCAAAAGCGTTGTGAGAAGACTGGATCTGCTGCACATTCTTCAGTTGATGCTGCACAGCAATGCTGTCAGCACCACTGTGGGCATCACCCCACGTCACGACACAGCCATCGTCGATAATGGCAGCAAATGCACTGGCAGTGGCTTGGATCTGCTGCACATTCTTCAGCTGACCCTGCACAGCACTACTGTCACCACCAAAAGCAGCATGTCCCCAGGTCACAACAGATCCATCGGCAAGAATGGCAGCAAATGCGCCGAAGCAAGTGGCTTGGATCTGCTGCACATTCTGTAGTTGATCCTGCACAGGACTACTGTCACCACCGTGGCGAGCATTGCCCCAGGTGACAACCGATCCGTCGGCAAGAATTGCAGCAAAAGCACGCTGAGTGGCTTGGATCTGCTGAACGTGCTTTAGCTGATCCTGAACAGTGCGACTGTCACCACCATCCGTGGCATGACCCCAGGTCACGACAGATCCATCGCCAAGAATGGCGGCAAAGGCACCCCAAGAGGCTTGGATTTGCCGCACATGCTTTAGCCGATCTTGCACAGTGCTGCTGTCACCACCACGAGCAGCAATACCCCAGGTGACGACGGATCCGTCGCCAAGAATAGCAGCAAAAGCTTGGTCATTGGCTTGGATCTGCCGCACGTTCATCAGCTGATCTTGCACAGCACTGCTGTCACCACCAAAGTCAGCCCATCCCCAGGTCACAACAGATCCATCGGCAAGAATGGCAGCAAATGCCCCACCAGTGCAACTTCGGGAAGCTTGGATCTGCTGCACGTGCTTTAGCTGATCCTGCACAGTGCTAGTGTCGCCACCAAAAGCAGCATGTCCCCAGGTCACAACAGATCCATCGCCAAGAATGGCAGCAAAAGCAACAGCAGAGGCGTGGATCTGCTGCACGTTCTTCAGCTGATCCTGCACAGCATTCCTGTCACCACCAAAGGCACGATCACCCCAGGTCATCAACGATCCATCGCCAAGAATGGCAGCAAAAGCGTCGTGAGTGGCTTGCACTTGCACCCTGCTTATATGCAAAATGAGTGACTCACCATCCTGAAGCCGGGCACGCTTGATCGTTGCTAGTACGTCCAGGATGCCTCCAGATGAGTTCACCAGCTGCCCTTTCCCCACTTCGAGCGCCGTCTCCGCACGTCGTTTCAGTGTTCCCAATTTTTCCTCCAAGTCGGCTTTTACGGTAGCTGTCCTGCCACTGAGCAATCCAACTTGGACTGTAAGCGCCATATTGCGCGGCGGAGAGGCGAACACGTCCGGGTGGCCCAAATTTTCACCCCTAAACCCTAAACCCTGAATTCTAAGCCCTAAACCCTGAACCCTAAGCCCGAAACCCTAAGCCCTAAACCCTGAGCCCTAAACCCTAAACCCTGAACCCTAAACCCTAAACCCTACGCCCCAAACCCTGAACCCCGGTCTGAGGTTTGTGTTCCGCATTTAGCTCCTCCTGCTCCATGCAGGGGCCACTAAAGGATTGGAGGCTCTAAGGGGAACTCCAGAAAGTTGGAATAGGGATTAATGTTAGGATCCCCTATAATTTACCTTAAAGGGGTTACGATAATGATATTCCAACTTTCTGGCTTTTACTTTATGTTCAAAGGGAAAGGAGTCGCCCGAAATGCCTTAAACCCTGAACCCTAGGCCTAGAATGATCGTCTTTCCTTGTCTCAGCCGAGGGTTTGGTGAAACAAGATTCGATACATATCATAACATCCTAATGTCAAGCCTTAAACTAGTCTTCCCATGGTTTTGAAAACAGCTTTCTGCACCGCACGCCTGCGTTGGAACGGACATCCGAACATAAACCCTAAAATAGGGCCCCAACACAACACATAAGCAAACATAACGATAGAATATCCCACATAACCCCCCCCCCCACAGTGAAGCCCTATGAGGTAGGGATATCCTAAAAAATGCTTCTGCTTCTGCCCTTTTCGGTCCCTTACAAAAATCCTTGAAGACTGAGAACTCAAAACCCCAGAGCAAAAAACTCCCTTACAGGACCTAAGAGTGACCTAGGAATAAAAAGGGTGACCTTTTTGGTTTGAAGGGTGTTATAAAAGAACCTAAACCCTCAAAAAGGGAATAAGGGCCTAGTCTGGGTCCTAGCTTAGCTCCATTCACATGACATGAGGGTTTAGGGTCTAGGGTTTAGGACCCAAAGCCCGAAACTCCAGAAGCCCTGCAAACCCTCAAAGGAATCCCCGCTGAAGGAACCCATAGCTCCCAAACTAAACCCTGCACAAAGTACCTGCAACACAAATTGAAAACACAACGTTAAATCCCTCTCAAACCCTAATGTAGGGGCCTTGAATAGGGTTTTGGGGGTTCCTTACTGTGATAGTAGTATAAGAAACCACCAAGCCCTATTCTAATTATTAAGGCGCCCATGCCAAATCCACAGGCTGATCCCGAATATAGGGGCCTCATTACTTGCTAACACCCTTTTGGGGGCTCCTTATTCTAAGTACAGTTTAATATACCCCAAACCCTATTCTAATTATTAAGGCCCCTGCATTAAACCCATAGCCTGATCCCTCTGGTACCCGCAAAAACTTGAAAAAACAAACTACATTAAATTTTGAACCCTAAACCCTAAACCCCTATAAAAGCCCCCAAAAATCCACAGCCTGATCCCTCTGGTGGCCTTCGGTTTGGGATCGGCCCCTGGCCGCCGTGACCCGCGCTTTGCTCGGAGTTCCGGGTAGCTCGGCCTGGGCTGGGATCATAGGGATCCTTAGGGGTGTAGGGGGGAGGGGTGTAGGGGACTATATTTCCTTAAATAGGCCTTATTAGTCCTTATTATGGGCCTTAAGGCCCCCTACCCCCCCTCCCCCTACACCCCTAAGGATCCCTATGATGGGAGGTATTTTACCCTAAAGGTCCATTTACCTTCATGTACCTTTAAAGGGTTCTATAAGGGTTCTATAGGGTTCCTTTAAAGGGTTCCCCAAAGGATTCTATAAGGGTGCTATAGGGTTTAGGGTATAAGGGTCCATGATGCCCATATAGTATATACCTAGGCCTTACAGTGCCTAAATGGAGACCCCTGCAAGGCTTAAGTACCTACTACAAAGGTACATGGAGCCTTTGGGTTAAGGGTTTCGGGGTTTAGGGCTCCTCGTAAGGGTACGATAAGGTCGAACCTCCAAGTAGGGGCTACCGGTTTAGGGTCAGAGGTTTAGAAATAACGAAGGGGTCTAGGGTTTTGGAGTACTCAAGAGGCTTAGCGTATGGGATTTAGGGTTTAGGGTTTGGGTGGGGTGGGCTCGGGTTACCGGTTTAGGGCTGAGCATGGGGGCTAGGCACCTGAACGGTTGGTCTACCGGCTGAGTGCAGAGGTAAAGGAATTCGGGTTCTATTCGGGTTCATTCTACAACCGCATGCTTGCCAGCCGAATGCGCGCAGCTACTGAAACCAGAGACTCCAATATGCCTTCATTAAGGAATATTCCTTAGGTTATAGTAGGATCCCCCATATGATTTAAGGTCTACTCCGTAGTTAAGGGATATTGGAGATTGGAGTCTCTAGGAAGATTTTTCGCCCATGGGGTCTCTTGGAGTTTGAGCCTGAGCCCTCAGCGCCCTGAACTCCTGCAGAAGCCGCAAAGAACTTCAGAGTATCAAGGGATGGGATGAACATACCCCAAAGTTTTGCTTACCAATACTACCTAAAGAATCTTCATACACATGCCGAGGAGCACGATCCTTATTGGAGGCAACCCCGACACACCCCTAAACCCTAGACCCCTAAACCTGTCCACCCATTGCATGGAATACATGTGGGATGCTTGTTGTCTCCCAAGAAACTGCAAGGAAGGCCGAAAGCGGCACATTAGATATTTTATATATGCATACCTATATCTGTCTGTAGCTATCTATATCAATATCTATATCTAAATCTTCATCTGTATTTATATCTATATATATATATATCTATCTTTATTTAATACCAGCTAAGATCGGGAGTCGCAAGTGTATGCCGAGAGAGACTGTGATCGCTTCAAAGAGCTGACATCCGCCTTCAAAGAGCTGACATCCTCGAAGACAAGACTTCAGTGAGATACTGTTGATGATATAAA